>JAHBCN010008934.1:0-36740 GCA_019359885.1 Listronotus oregonensis | reverse complement strand
TCTTTGTTTGTTTGGTCTTTGCTTTGAGATTTAATAATGTATAAGGCCTTCAGCCAATTCTTCTGTTAGTTTTTTTTTTAATTTGGAAATTTATTTAAGGCCTTCAACCATTGCTTTGTTTTGTATTAAACTTTATTTTTTATGGTTCAAATTTTAATGCCTACCGATGTTTGTAGGGCCTCAAAATTCAAGTATAACTCAAAATTCGAGTATAACTCAAAACACAAGTTTTACTCCAAATTCACGTATAACTCCAAACTCAAGTTTGACTTCAAATTTACCTCAAATTTTACTCCGGGGTTGAGTCCAGACTCTGCAGACCACCCTTACCCGTCAGGAAACAGGCAACCTTTTTATTAATTTATGTATTTAACAATTACTAATCCTATTTTATTATCTCGAAAACTTTAGTCAATTTCTAATATCACATAGAATAAGAATTTTTTCGCTTGATTGATAAATAAGAAAGCTACACGAGGCCTTACCAAAAGGACCTTATTCAAATAATAATTTTAGCTAGCTAATATATGTATTTTAGTATCTAATATCACATTGAAAAATAATTTTTTCGATTAGTTGGTAAATAAGAAAGCTTTATGTAGTATTGACAAAAGAGCGTTATGCAGATAATAATTTTTTCTCGAGTAAAATGTGTATTTTAATATTCTAAAACATTTAGCGAAAGAATGGTGTTGATCCGATAATTAGGAGCTGAGTTATAAACGAAAAACATATAGGGACCTATTAGCAACCTGCGCAGATGCTAAAACTCGTATTCTGGCTAAACCATTAATAAAAACTTGCGCAAATAGCGGGAAAAGTGGCTTCGCCATCCCGGCTGATAACGATCTTTCATAAAATGACATTTAAAAAAAAATTTGACACTTGGATATATTAAAAAAATATAATATTTTTTGAAAAACATGTAAAATGGTTATTATTAATTAGTTTTCGATAAATTTTAATATTAATACAAGTAATATGTATAGCTGATGTAAAAAACATCTAAAAATAATTTTAAAACGGTTTTACGCTGTTTGCCGGCGATACATGTACTACCTAGTCATTTTAGGGAAATATTCAGTGTTTAACAATATTATTCTAATAAATTTTGATATTAATAGGAAATTTATGTATAGATAATATAAAATCAGCAAAAATAATAGTTTTAAAGATTTAATGCGCGTTTGTAATATAAAAATTACTAACACTAATAAAAATACGAACTTGTATTTAACTATGTGTAATTATAAGGAAAAATGGTTTTTTAAGCAATAAAACTAAGTACTTACGATTGGTAAGTAGTTTTTGGGTCTTATTAATTTCATATATTATTGCAAAATGGGTATTATTAATAAATTTTTGATAATTTTTAATATTAATAAGTAATGTATAGCTAAAATAAAAAAACATTCAAAAATAATAATTTTAAGGTTTTAATGGATGTTTGTTATATTTGTAATATAAAAATTACTAACACTAATAAAAATAAGAACCTGTATTTAACTACATGTAATTATACGGAATAATGGTTAAAACAAGTACTTACGATTGTAAAACAAAAATCACTCTTCACAAAAACAAATAATACAAAGTCTAAGAAAGTTCAAAAATTCACTAGAAAAACACTGTTTAAGGTGGTTGTAACTGACGATGTGATGTGTTTAACCGTATTTTCAGCTATTTATATTCGGCTGTGGGTGACGTTGAGGCTTCTGGCAACTGTGTTGTGATTGGTTGGAGTTAAGACGGTTAAGCGCTTGGCAGGAGAATGAATTCCTATGCCACCCGTGCAAAATAGTACCATTTACAAAATATTACACAATATTGCGTAATTGTCTCGTATGACTCCATCAAACTTTTCTAAGTCACGTTTTTCGGAAATATGAAGTTGACAGGTGGCATTTGACAGGTGACAGGCGCCTTTTTTTTAGCGCTTGCGTAAGACCCTAAGAAAAAATATCCACGTTAAATTTCCTAAGTCAGGGGGTCGGACATTAAGTTGACAGGCAACATTTACGGGGAAGGGGACATTTGACTTTTGACAGATAGTATTGACCACGCCCAAAAATAACGCGTCACACAAGTTTCCTAAATATTTAATTACGTCAGATATTTTAAGATATAAGTCTGCCCCTCAGGGGGGGAGAACATATCATCTAACACTACTATAAAGCAATATAATGTAGGAGCACCTTTTTTGAAAGGATTGCTTTTACATAGCAGGACCATTTCCAATAAGTAAATCTGGGAATCGCATATTTTGGAGCGATGGATTACTTAGCAAAAGGAGAAGTCTACGCAATACCAAATCAAGAAGCACCCCTATTGCCGACGACATTTTAAAAATGGGTTTGTCGATATGGAGTACCAAGAGAAATACATACTGATCAAAAAAAACTTTGAATTTTATTTATTCAAGAACCTCTGTAATCTCCTGGGAAACCATAAAAACCCGAACCACACCCTTTTTCCCCAGTCAGATGGAATGGTCGAAAGATTTAACAGAACCTTGATTACTACTTGAAAATTAAAGTAAATGACCAACAAAGTAACTGGGACAACTGTATACAGCCGTTTTTATTAGCATATCGCCCGTAGTTCACGAAAAAAATAGAACGTCACCTGCAAAAATCATTTTTGGAGCGGAGTTATACCCTTTCCGTTGACTTACTTACTGGACGACCTTCCACAATTAAAAAACCCGCAGAAGATTATTTAAATCAACTCAGTAAATAGTGCAAGAAAACACGAAGGGGTTCGCAATAAGCTACAAAAAGAAAGTGACCGTATGAAGTGCCGCTATGATTAAAAAATCATGGGGGTTTTTGTCGGTGAAAATTTGGTTATAAAATCCAAAAAAAAACCCAAAGGGGCGTTCACCGAAATTGCAGAAGTCAGGGAAGGACCATATAAAATATAACCCGGGTAAAGATCTGGTATACCGAATTCAGAAGAGCCCCCCCGGCGAAGATGAAAGTTGTACATCTAGAACGGCTGTGCCGCTATCAAGGTGAAGAATATACTTTACGAGACGATCAAAACTTGGGGGGGGTAATGTTACGGACTTTAGCTAGTTTTTAGTTAATAGAAATGTGGTTAGAATTATTTTATTTAGGTTAATTATTTATTAAAAATAGGTTACCTTAGTTTTTCCCTTTTTCGACGGCCATTGCGGATTATCCTGAGGGCGCTGGAGACATCCTCTTCACACTTTTCTGGCATCCTGTAGTAAAAGAATTCTTCCAGCTAATTCTAGACTGTTTTCAGACTTTTTCATTATTTTCCACATTACTATATAAAGCGCGAAGGAAGTCCGCACGGGCCAGTTTAGTTTTGTCTTCCGACGAGATAAGAAGTTGACAGATAGTTAAAGGTTAAACAGTTGTCATTATTACGTTACGTTGAAGTGTTACCATAGAAACGTTTGTAAACCTGATATCCAATAAAAGGTGTAAAACCAGAATCCGTGTTTTTATACGGGGTGTCACGAAACAATAGTTTAATAAAACACATATACATTTTAGATTTGTTAAAATACTTTTAAAATTAAAATTTTTTGAAATATTTAAAAGTTGCTGCCTTGACGTCAGAACCGCTAAGATTGTCTGCCATCATTATTTTCCGATTAAGGTAGAGTTATATAAGTAAATATTAAAACGGCAGACTTATTAAAATACTGTTGAAACTAACCCGATTTTTATACCTGTCACACTTGAGTGAACCCCAGCTACCGCGGCCGGGCTTAGCTAGTCCCCATGTTTTGTTTAGTATGTACAACAGACGGAATTTAAGGTTTGTTAAAATATATGTTGTTTGCTTTAAGCTGGCTCTTATACTATATTATTTATAAAATTCACCAAGGCGAACATTATTTTCTAATTATTATTTTTTTCAGTAGTTAATGACTAACCTACAAGTGGGATTGATGAAGCGTAGGAAAATTTGTAAATAAACTAACACCATTTAAACCTACCGGGGTGTTATTTGGATCTATGCCAAAGTGTAAAAATTTTTCAAAATATTTTAGAAGTTTAAATTTGAAAATCATTATTGTTTACTTAAGTAGGATCTTTTGGAAAATGCGCTAGAGTTGCTGGTTATCAGCAACTCTTGTTACCACCCTATGGAACGGGATCCGAAGCTAAGACGAACACAAGGCTTAACTCAAGGTGTTAGCATACCGTGCTAATAAGTGAATGACACCCTGTGCCTTAAACAGGTGTCTCCAATGGTGCCTCTGAGATACAGGGCGACCTCCAAGAGTATCTAGCCTTACTGCGGTAATGCGGGGCTTTGCTGTTGTGGACTATTACTTCCCTAGCTCCAAACAGAAAGTAGACAGAACTGCTTTCATAGGAAAAAGGTGAAAAAGGTGGCTGACCGAAACGGATAAATCCGTTTCGAAAGGTGCCACCCAAGGTCACAAGCAGACAAGGTGCGCCGACCGAAACGGGTGAATCCGTTTCGGTGCCCCTAAAGTCACAGGCGCCTGTTTCACGGGGAAGGGCTAATCCATCCCGAACAAACAGGTGTTTAGGAAGGATTCTGAATCCAAACCGAAGGGGGACAGAACCGCCTTTATAGGGGAAAGGGTTCCCTGGCTTTAAACAGAAAGCGGGTAGGACCGTTTTCATAGGGTAAGGCCGGAGATGCGGCCTCAGAAGGATTATCTAGTTCATGTAGCAAGGACCTGGTAGCTACCCACGTTACTAGACCGGGAGAGGAAGGCATGACGGATCTAATAGTCTGCTCGTCATACTCTCCAGGAGACAGGGACACCAGAACACATCAGAACACATATTGTGCTCGTGTCCGGTAGCGACACGAGTAAGAGGAGATGTAAGAACTCTCTTCCAATCTGATATCGGATTTATTAGAACTCTGATCCTATTGGGAGAAATATAAAAAGATGTGAGCCAAGCGGTCGCAGTGGAGGTCGTAAAAAGTCCACTTAATTGAAAGCTACCTACCTACCTATTGATATCTATCAATGGTGATATCAAAGGAAAAACATCATACAACCTTAATCCAAATCTAGTGTGTGGTATATCTCTAAATATTTACAACAAAACTATTACTTTTTTAATTACAAAAGAAATATTCTGGTGCTACTTTAAACCTAAATATTAAAAAATAAAAAAAAAACCTAATTTATGATTTAATATTTTTTTTTTGCGTACAAGGTGTCCAAGATAAGGAGGGCCAGTATGGGGACCTACGAACCGTTAAGAGATAGGTGGATAGTTTAAATTTGACAAAGTTGCGTATTGAGGAGCTCAATAATATACCGAAAATTACAGTTCGTAACTCCGGAAATATGGCAAACAAACTGAAATGTTCGATTTCCGTTTTTATTTTTTACTAGTTTATTTCAAAACTTAGAAAAATTCTAAATATACATTCTCATTGAAACTTCTTTCTTTATCTATTGGCTAAGTTAAAATTTCTTACGATGTTTCGTTTTCGTTATACCATCGTCACCCTTATTTTTTAATACGGCCCTGGACTTTTTATTTAATTTTTCCAAAACCCCTATTACCCCAATTACAATAATGTATAACACTTATTATTTATTTAAGAAATATGGAACGCCCAATAAGAAATCATGTGCGTTCCTTGTCTAACCTATTGTCACTTATGGAAAATATATGTTTATTTAACAGAAAAATATCAATTGTTATACATCATTGTAATTGGGATTAAAACTGCTTCAAAAAATGCAATAAACAATCGAGAGCCGTATTTAAAAAAATAAAGTTGATGATGGTTTAGCAAAAACAAAACGTCGTAAGAAATATTTGACTAATAGATGAAGTGCAAAAAGTTCCAATAAGATGGTATTTTAAAATAAACTCTAAAAAAATAAAAACGAAAATCGAAAATTTTAGTTTTTTCGCCATATTTCTGGAAGTACAAAATATAACTTTAATTTTTACAACGGTATATTATAAAGTATCCCCAATACGCAACTTTGCCAAATTTAAACTCCCCACCTACCTTTACCATTTTGAATATCCCCATACTAGCCCTCCTTCTCTTGAACACCTTGTATATACTAAATTATCCAACTAACACAAAATCAAATGTAGTTGCGCAACACATTAGGGGCCTAAAATTTAATTTTGAGGTCCATCCAGCACTTAAGAACAATACCTACTAAATAAATTTAAAAAATTAAGTTTTTAGGTAAATTGTCATATTCATCCTGTTTTGTATCGGATATATCGTTTTTTACTTTAAATGAGTTTTATATATGATGACCCTGCTGACACTGACCTAAAAAAAATTGTAGGCCCGTAATGGAATTCTCACCTACTTTTGGTTTTGTGTGTTTAAATATTTAGTGTATGTATAAAAAATATTGTTTTATAATTTTAGGTAATTTTTCTTTAAAGTCGATTTTTTTAAAGTACCTTTTTTGATATAAATGATTAAACTTTCTAAAGGCTTCACATTTTCTTACCCTACTGGGATTTTATGCTTTATAACAAAAGTTAATTAAGTTTATTCCAGGAATATGTGAAAAGAGAAAATCAAATTAACCTTTTAAAATATCTATTAGCTCTGTCAATTGATATTACTACGAAATAACCTTTTTCGGTAATGCCATTAAAATTTAATCAGATACTTTCCAGGATACAATGACATTTAGAGGTCCATTATATTGGCTACGATGGTAGTATATAGTTTTGGGAAATATATCATAAAATTTTTTTGACACATATTTGCTAGGTTTAGTTCTAAAGTATATTTAAAAATAATAGAGAGTTTTTAGGCCGTTTAATAAACATGACATTTTTTACCCCAGTTACTTATTAGCCGACCGCTAAACAGCTGCTTAATTATTGTAAACACAAGCTAATCATACATTTCAAATCTTGCATAAAACCAAATATTATGCTGCTTATAACAGTAACTTGTTTTATTAAATTGCTAAAGTATTTTTATTTTTACTTTTAACAAATTATAAACTTTTGGGCCAATTCGTGTATTCATGATTTTAATATTTTTCTGACACCCAAAGCAACTTGTAGTTATTTTTGGTTTTATCAGAAATCTATCAATGCCACCATTATCCCTAAAATGAATATTTTGACTTCAAAAAGGTTTCGACCCAGCTGGATTTTTTAGAGGTCTTTATTTTGGTGTTCTTAACATAACCTGAAAAGTATCTTTGATTTAAACCGTGAGTTTTTGGGTGGGGGTAAAATCCGGTAAAATACATTATTAATTTTTCAAGAAAAATACTTAAAAGAAGCTAATAAGATTACACATAAAAATGGTTTTTACACTTTTTTGTAGGATTAATTTTTTTAAAGATATAGGCTGAATTTTATCCAAATAGAAGTACCGCACATCAGTATATTAATACAGGCGACTTTTAAATGCTTGAACATATCAATATAACTGTCCTAAAAAATTGGTGTAAGAATACCCATAAAAGAATAAATCATCTTGGTGGAGTACTCTTAGGTCCAGATAACTCGAACGCAGCCTTACTTTTAACATTTTTGCTGTTCTATAAGTTTCCTACGAAATTATTTAGTGCGTTTATATGTAATAGTTCCAACAGAAGAATGTTTTTCGACTTAGTAAGTCTGTCAAATTAAATAATCTGCCTCTCACATTCCGTGCAACACGACATCATTTAACTAAATCCTGATTACTGGTGGTGGACAATTACCAACAATAAGTTAGAACCTATTCGAACTTGTTGCAATTAGCTTTCCACCAATTACTAAACACTATAATTTGCAACTATTCTAAAGGCTGCAAGACAAGTTATAGCTGTAAAAAATTAGGATTTGGCGGTTTCGCTTTATGTGTGTATTGTCATTGGCAATCATGTTTAAATACTGAGCTCTAAGAGACAGAACCCATTTACCGCATTTTGACTCCACCCAAAAACCGTGGGTTTTTGGGTGGGAGTAAAATGCGGTAAAATACATTATCAATTTTTCAAGAAAAATACTTCAAAAAAGCTAATAAGATTTCACATAAAAATGGTTCTTTCACTTTTTTTGTAAGATTAATTCTTTTAAAGATATAGGCTGAGTTTTATCCAAATAGAAGTACCGCACATCAGTATATTAATACAGGCGACTTTTAAATGCTTGAACATATCAATATAATTGTCCTAAAAAAATTGGTCTAAAAATACCCATAAAAGAATAAATTATCTTGGTGGAGTACTCTTAGGTGCTTAAAGACAATATAACTCGAACGCAGCCTTACTTTTGACATTTTTGCGTTTCTATAAGTTTCCTACGAAATTATTTAGTGCGTTTATATGTAATAGTTCCAACAAAAGAATGTTTTTCGACTTAATAAGTCGGTCAAATTAAATAATCTGCCTCTCACATTCCGTGCAACACGACATCATTTAACTAAATCCTGATTACTGGTGGTGGACAAATACCAACAATAAGTTAGAACCTATTCGAAATCTGTTGCAATCAGCTTCCGACCAAATACTAAATACAATATTATGCAACTATTCTAAAGGCTGCAATACAAGTTGTAGTTGTAAAAAATTAGGACTTTGCGGTTTCGCTCTAAGTGTGTATTGCCATTGGCAATTAAGTTTAAATACTGAGAGGAGACAGAACCTAACGGAGAGATTGGTTAATACATTACTTCTATGGCTTTATTGATCCAATCTACGAAATAATTTACTAATGAGGATGAGAATAAAATTTTGGAAAATCAACAAACTATCGTGTAATACAGGTCAAGGGAAAGACACACAATATATTTTTTAAAAATCTTAGGAAATAACTTACAAAAAATATTCAATCTTTTTTCTAAATTAGTTGAGGGTGCCACAAAATAAAATACTAAAATTTTAATTTTGTTAAAATGCAATGAATTAGATAAGAAGGGGCAATAAATTTGGTTAATTTAAATAACAAGTTGCACAGATGGGATAAATATTTGCTGTTAAAAATATTTTTATTTAAAAACGAAATATTTCGTATATTTTAAAAAAAACCTAATTATACTATTTATTTAAAACAAATATTATCTAACAATCCCTAAAGGTAACATCATATTGGAAAATTTAATCTGTCTCAAAATATGACACATTTTAAAAATAACATCCAATAAAAATCCAACATTTGTTAAAAATGACAAAAACTAGACACCACTAAATATAACACACATACCAATATATGATATGTTTTTAGTAGAAGTGTTTAAAGTAAACTAATAAGAAAAATCAAGTATTCTTTGCTAACCAAGAGGCTGTATTTATTTAGAGGTAAATATGATAAATACTATTTTTAACAGAACTTGGAAAAATCTAATTTACAAAGATTTAAAAAATCTGTCGTCTGCTTAGTTAGTCTAAAGAAACGGAAGTTAGATTAGAGTCGACTTAATCAGTATCTAATGTGAAGGCAATTTTACTTGTTATTTTCTTTAAACCTACAATTTTTAAGTTAGGTTTGACTTTTTTAATAAAATTTTATGTGAAATGCGAAAATGAAATAAAAATTAGGGTATTTCATTAAAAAAAGTACGTTATAATGCATATCACGTGACCGAGATCTCCTATTGTTTTTCGGACATTACCATATTATTCTGCTTAAAAAATACAATACTTTGCTAAGTAACCAAAGCTGTATCTTTTATAAGTAGGAAGTTAGCAACGAGGCCGACCTGACTTTAAACACCCTGTATATTCTCTGCGAAGTTGTAATGCTGTGCCTAAACATGCTGCGTATTAGTATTTGCAATAAGCCTGTAGCTATTTAATTATACCATACAAAGAAGTGTATTCAGCTAGCTTATTATTATTTAAAAAAATTGTTCAATAAATTTTACTTACAAAAATTAAAAACTAGGTAAATTAAAAGTAATTCAAACCAGTTAAAAAAAGGACTAATATTGCTTACATAACCACACAAAATATAATCTAGTGCATTAGGTCACATGATAAAGGTGGCAGCATTTTGAATTTCTTAAGAAAATTTTTTCTTTAACTCCTGTGAACAATAATTAATTGTTTCTCTTACTGTATGACATGTCGCATCATCGTGTTGAAACCATATATTATTTAAGTCCGAGTCCATTATCTCAGGCCTTAGATCTCGTTAATTAAAGCTCGATATTGCTTTCCATTTACTATAACAGATTGTTTGTATTAATTTTCAAAAAAGAAAGGCCAAAAATCGCACCAAACCGTAACACGTTAAACACGCATTGGCTTTTTACAGGTTTGTCTAGGATTTTTATTGGGCCATGCGACAATTTTGCTTTTTTACGAAACCGCTTGAATAAAAATGGGTCTCGTCGCTTAAACAATTCTATTGCAAAAATGATCGTCATCTGCCTTACTCTGTAGAATTCAATTAGTAAAATCACTGCGTTGGTCATCGTTGGCTGGCTCCTGTGTAAGTTCAATTCTGTAAGGATGGAAAGTTAAATCCTTTGGCAAAATTTGCCACGCTGAGGTTTTGCTGATGCCTAAATCTGGAAAAACGCCTTTCAATAGACATTTGGGGATAGTCAGTCAAACTTGGATGAACAGCTTTAATATTATCAACCGAGCAAGCTGATCCTTCACGTATTTTTCTTTTTATATCTTGGACAGATCCTACAGTTTTATATTTACTTACTATATAACAAATGGGTTTTTTTAAGAAACAATATTGAATAACAAAATAATCACACATTCAGCGATATGTATGCACAATACGGTGTTATTCCCTGTTACCGGCTAAATTAGAACTGAAACCCAGTAGGTGCAAATTAAGGTTTAAATGCTCTGTGTATTGACAATTACTAAGAGACACCACGAATTAAATAGATTTACGAAGTTTATTTACAATGCATTTACAGTTTACTATACTACAATAATTTCGATTGGGCGTATTCACAAATTTAAACTTAAAATTTATCCCTAAAGTCGTAGAAAAAAGAAAAAGGTTTTTAATTTACTCTTTCACTAGAATCGCCCTAATTAATTGTCAAAAGGTTGAAAGATTTAAATATAGCTTATTATCTTAAGACAATGATATCTGTTTACAAATTTATCAAAGCTTACTTTTACAAAAAATATGTAAAAAAAAGTTACAAATTTTACTTAGAAAAATTGGCAAAAATTTGCTTTAAATCAGCAAGAAATTTATTTGACTGTCATTTAAAATCGAAAGGCCGTACGGAGTGTATGAAGCGTGATTTTATGTACGTCACGACACTATTAAGAATGTTTTTTATCTCTATCAAGTTAGAAAAGTTAAAATCAAATTTTGAAGTCATTTACCGGTTTGAGGACATCTGGTATTAATTCTTGACATTACCTTTACTCTCTGCTTATTTCCGGAAATAAACCATTCACTAACCACTTTCCTTCCTATTTACTACTCGCCTTTTTTTACAACACTTTTAATTGAAGGCCAGTCCTTCTCTTTTAATCACTTTACTTTACTTTTGAACCTTACGTACATGTCAAATTAAATTCGACAGAGAAATACTTAAACAATTTATAACTTTATTTGTTACAAAAAAAAAAGAAGGCAGTAATTTAAACTACCATGAGAATATGATATTCACATCGAGGAATCAGAAAAAAGAAGGCAGTAATTCACACTACCATGAGAATCTAATATTTTCATTGAGTTATTTAATACGATATTTCGGTAAGAACAACTTTCAGACCATGATTTACAAACAAAACTCAAAATCCTACTGAAATTTAATAAAATATTTCGGAAATTCGTCTGAAATACAGAAACAACTTTTAAACCATGATTTACAGACAAAACTTAAACTTAAAGTTTTACTGGAATTCAATATGTTGTCGCTTCTTCATCTCTGAGACCCACTTTATTGGTTATCTCTCTAGAGCTTCTTTTCTATCGGGCGAAATCTCGAAACTTTATTGGATGCGTCGTCTCGCTACGTAATCACAGAGTTTAGGGAAACATGTCGATGTGTTAGCGTTGCCTAGCGACGGGCGGCTTCCTTTGTTTGGTTGTTTTTAGATAGGAAAAGGAATTTATTAAAATGGCATAGTCACAACTAAAAGAGAAGTTTACTGTTTAGATTTAGAATTTTATGTAGATTTAGAAAGAATGTTTGCGCACTTGTAGCTATAGAAAAAAAGCTTTCAGGGTACAGAATGTGTTTCTGCAACAAGTAGCAAATAAAAACTTACGAGAATTCTTATTGAAATACCCTTTAGTAAAACCAATACCAGTTGCTTATTCTATACAATTATGGAGTTACACCTTACTAAAGAAACCTTACGACTATTAGCGTGTCTTTAGGCCTTTTAAGCCTGGATAAAGGAGGCTTTGTGAACTATAGAACTCTTTAGTTAAATGTGTTTTATATTTTTACCCTATTTATCACCCTACGTTGTGGCTCCTGACGACGATGTAGCACTGTGATTGTCCTGTGTTTT
Source organism: Listronotus oregonensis (assembly GCA_019359885.1). NCBI lineage: Eukaryota > Metazoa > Arthropoda > Insecta > Coleoptera > Curculionidae > Listronotus > Listronotus oregonensis. The sequence continues at coordinate 24,325 of JAHBCN010008934.1, read as the reverse complement.
TAAGATCATATCATGGCCACATTCTAGGTAGACACAGGTTTTAGACTAAGACAGTAATTTGTTATTAAAACTAACATGCTGTGATTGAAAAGAAGTGACTCGAAGAACGGGTCGATTAAAAGGTTTAGACAAAAAACCTGTAAAAGTCAGATGTATGTAATATTTTAAAGGCTAAGGTGTCTGGACTCAACCTTAAAATATTACTTATTAACCAACAAAAACATGAATCATTTATTATTTTATATTTTATATCATTTTTTTTTATTTAAACTTAAACTCTTTTGTCTCTTCTGGTAACACTTATTAAACATTTTGTTTTAAGTGTCAAATCAATTCTTTTTCTTATCTTCTAATTTCATGGAAAACACTTTTCTAAATAAAAATTAAAAAATTCTAAGGAATACCAATATTAAAAATTACAACTTCTTAATACTAAAAAATATACGTATTCCATTAGAGTTTAAAAAAATATTAGACAAAGGTCATCTTCCGAATTTATCTTTAAGGGGACTCTAGCACCCATAAGAAGCATTTTGCAGGTCATTTTTATAAAAAAATATTGTGCACTTATTTTGAGATATCTGGTATACTTTTTTATTTTAATTTTCTTTATGATTTTTTATTATTTTTAACCATTTTGAATGATAAAAAATATATGCTATACTATCCACAAGGATTTTCATTTAAATTTGTTATAAATAGTTTATATTGTTATAAACATTTCCTATGTAGTTAGTAAAAAAATATTTGGTGCCGGTTAAAACTTTGTAAAATGGAAGTTTTCTTTATACCTAAACAGCCTGCCCGAACAGTTATAGGTTCTGGTGTAATTAAATCTTTATAAGACACTTAAACTATCTTGAAATATAACACGTTGTATACCAGCAACTATTTAACTAAGAATTCTGTATTTTACCAACTTGACTTTACTTGCTTTCATTGTAAGAGTAAGTTTTAATAAACTGTTACATTTTGTATGTTATTTTTGGTAAAATTATTCCGGTTATGCTGCTTCAAAAGCCAGTCAACTTTCAGAGCTAGTATCATAGGTAACCTAAGTGGACCTCGCTTTCTCCACGTCAAAATCATATAAAATATTACTTTCCTTAGTCTTCTCTTCATCATCCAATGATGACATGCTGTAAGATTATATAACCTAAGTTTCCGAAGATCCTATTTTCTGAACTGAGAGTGCAGAGAAGCTCGGTTTTAACCTATAACTATTAAATAATAAATTATAAAAGTCCCGACCAAGTTTAAACAGCCCCGCCTATTTGTATTGGTATATATGAAAACTGTGATAGAAAAATAAACTCTTCATTATAAAAAAGCTATGGTAAAACTTAAATAATATTAACAGGCTTACTGCCAAGTGACGATCTCGTTGCTAAAGTTAACAATGACTTAACAACGAACTAAATTACCAAAGAGTAAAAAGGGAAAAAAAATTGACAACGTAGCACATTTTTAAATATTTAATGGCAACTGGATGACAATTAATAATTTAGTTTAGGATTTTGGGTTAAAATCGATTAGGCATAAAAAATATTTTAAAAATAGTTACCTTGCACAGAATAACAAAAAAAAAAAAAGAGTTAGGCACTCTAACAAAGAAATCTTATATATTTTCTTCCAAAAGAGTAAGGTAGATAGCCCACATGACCAATAGAGCAGAACTTCTTTAAATTTGGTTTTTTAACAGGTTCTTTAGTATGACTCATGCTTATTACATTTTATTGATAAACTCAGTTGGTATTACATCCAGAGTAGACAAAATATTTGCTTTATTTATTTAAAAATTGCTGTTTTAATTTAATAAATATTGGTAAAACCATTTATTTACTAAAAATGAATTCACCTATTCTTTTCACAAACAAAAGAATTAATTGAATTTCATGAATTTTATGTATGTTTATTATTTATTCCTAAAAAATAGCTTTTTTTAAAGTTAATACCGTTAACAAAGCTATAACATGCGGTACTAAAAAACAAGTAAAAAAATTCTCTTAGAGACCCGACGTGGTGGTGTCGGATTCGCCCCAATGCCTTGTTCGAAATCCAAGTCAAACCCACTTTAGGAAGTAAAACTTGCGATGCAAAAACTAAGAGTTTTTGCATCGCAATGCAATATGTTCTTGATTTTGAAAGAAGCGCATATACATATAATAATTTTTATTCGCAGACTAGATGAGTTTCCAGTCAAGCATTTATGAGGTTTGGGATAGCTCAACAGCGTTTTGTGTGATTTCACAGTATTTTCGTGATAAAAAGTGCCATGCACATTAATTGTTATTTTTAAATGTTAAAATTTTCAGAGCAGACCAAGCTTATAGCACGGAAAAAATTGCGACGCTGAAAAGCTACTCAGATTATTCATGGCAACCTTAGAGCATAGCCTACGAGGCCCAGTCTTGCAACTTGGTCGCGAGGCAATGTGCGAGAGAGAAAATGAATAATAAGAGTACAACCTTTCTCTTTCGCTTTACGTGCTGATTAATCGGCGGGAAATGGTATAAATCATGCCGACCTATAGCACACCGAGCGGGGTTTAAACTCCTGAAATAAGAGTATAACTTTTCTCTCTCGGTCTAGGTGCTGATTTGTGGGCGGGGATGCAAAAGTTCTAATATCAAGTTTTACACCCTGGAGTGCATTGGGGCGAATACGACATATACCACGCCGTGTCTCTAACGGTTTTTTTAGTACCAAATATTATAGCTTTGGACACGCCACTAACTTACGAAAGAATGTTAATTTTTACAAAGGAACGATAAACTTACATAAAAATACATAAAATTATTTTTATTATTTTGTTTAAAAGAAGAAATGGACATATAAAGCAGTAAATAATGAAATGTTGAAAATTAATAGTTTAACTTATATGGATTAAACTAAAAGAGCAATTTTTGGGAAAGAAAAAAAAATATTTTGTCTACTCTAGATGTGATACTACCTGAATGTATTTATAAAGTGTATGAGTATAAGCTATATTAAAGAATATGTAAAAAAAAACAAGTTAAAAAAAGTTCTGCAGTATTGGTCATTTAAACTATCTATCGTACTCCTTTTTTATATGTTTAACTGATTTTTAACGGAAAATCACGAACTAAAATTGGTTTTTGACAAATAGTTAACTGTTAGATAAACATGGCCGCCGCGTTGTCTGAATATAATGAACGTTCTGCAATTTAATGGAAAAAAGGTGTAAAATAAACATGGAAACAAGTTTTTAAAAGGTTGTTATATAATATGATGTACCAATTTAGTGTTAAAATCAAGAATTGTATGCAAAAAGAAAAGGGAATATAATAAAAATAAGGTAAGTTTTGATTATGGATATCTTAACAAAACGTTTTCGCTTAAAAAATTTCTTCAGATTCGTGATCAGTGCCCCAAAAAACCCCTTATATCAAAAATGGTTAAAATCGGCGTTGCCGCAACTTTTGAGACAATAATTAAGTAATTAACCCTGAATTGAAAGAGACCATGTTATATAGCAGTCTTTCTCAAAGTGGGCGATAACGGCCTAGAGGGGGGCGGTAAGGGACCCAGAAAAGATTGGGGGGAGCTGATGTGATTTAAGGGGTCGATAAATGACTTGTAACTTTAGCTACTTCATATTTCAAAATTTACTGAAATTAAAATCTTTCTACTACACAACATCCATTTATTAGTTAATATTTTTATCCTTCTTTATTGTATAAATATAAACTAAAAATATATTAAATATTTAATATTTTTAATGCGTTCACAACGCTATTTATATCTTAAGATATTTTGTAATGTAATAGGTATTAAACACTGAAAGATATTCGTTTTCAATGTTGGGTAAGGTTCCCCCTCCGAAGACACGTACAAAAATAGGTATATATTGTTGCGGGTTGCGGCCAAGCTGAGCACTTGCCGAACGCGGGATTTTTTTATGTACCTAATCTAGTAAAAATAAAGAAAAATTAAAATTAGAAGGTTCAATTATACGAGATTCAAGTTTGGCGCGAACAAATATTGTACGATTTATTTGTGCAATTCGTCGGTCCGTGTTTGCGGAGTGCAGGTGCTCAAATACACAGCCGCGGCTCGCGACTGGGTGTGTATTTGGCGTGACTAAAGGTGTGTCGTTAGTGCACTGATTTGAATAAATTAATTCCCTGTTTTCAATGGATTTGAATCTTTTTTGAGCCATTTGCTCGATCGCTCTGCGATGAAAAACGAACCTAGTTTGGATGATTCGTTTCGTTTTTAGGGTCACTAAGTCAGAATCGTGCTCGAACTCGAAGATTCGGTAATTCGGTATTTTATTTATTTATTTATTTACAATTTTAGGATACTACAGAACTGTGTTCCAAACAGCATCCACTTTTTATATTATGGTATTGGGTTTATGGAAATTTACAAACGTATAGTGCAGTACCTAAAATATCTAAAAAAATAATACATATTATGTAATTATATTTACAAAAAATCGTGCATTGCATTCTAATTAATGGGGTGTTGGGTCCAAAATTTGTTCTTTGGAATGGTATGTTAAATTATTTTGTTATTTCCAAGTTCTCTCAAAGGCACATTAAATCAATTCAGTTCTTGAAAGTTTTATTTCAAATATAATTTTTAAAATAATTAATTATACTAAAATGAAATAAATGTAAATCATTTCTTTATTTAAAATCACCATTACATTTTTTATGGCATTCAAAACCGACCGTGTCCGACCGGCATCATAATAAAGTGAATCGGTTGCGAACGAATCTTTTTAAGTAAACGAATCAAATAAATCGACTCAGTAAAAAGATTCGTACTTTCCACCTCTAGACGTGACGTTTAGCCGCATGCACGCATCGCACTCGCTCACCCTCCCGTCACTCCGCCCACTACCCCGATTGTCTTAAAATTTGTAAAGTTGAATTATTATTGCCAATGTTGATTATTGTTAATTTTAAATAAAAGATACTTATTTTTATATACTTATACTTTAATATTGAAAGTTGCATTATTGGTGCCTTCTCGGGTAAGAAAAGTGTCGTTTAGAATATAGCTTTAATTAAAGTCCAGGCGAGACTAATATGTTATGGGGGGCGCTGAAACATAACTGAGTTTCAAAGTGGGCGTTAGACGAAATAAGTTTGGGAACCTCTGTTATATAGGCATAGAAAACTGGGTAAATTTTGACTTATGGGGCCCACGGCCGATTTTATAGAAATTTAGTATACAAGGGGTTTTTTGGGGCGCTGATCACGAATCTAAAGTCAAATTTTGTCGGATACTTCTAATTTTTAAGTTATAATACCCTATTCTGACCTAACCCCAAAAACGCACAAACTTTTCTAAAATTCTTTTTTCTTGAAACTGGTCACACCACAGCCAAACTGAAAATTTTTATGGTTAAACCTTATTATTTATTAGGATACTATAATTTTTTTTTACATTTCTTTAGTTGTTATTTTTTACCAGAAAACACCAACAAAAGAAAAATATTTTTACTTTTAAAAAGTCAATAAAACTACCTTGGGATTTTTAAGCTGTGGTACAACTTGGGAAACTATTAAAAAGTGGCTACTTTTTAAATTTTAATGGTGTAAAAATGGAGTTTACATTCAATGCATTTATTTTGTTTGTGTTAAAAAAAATGTCAATTTCCTATTTAATAATTATCTCATCATCAAATTCAAATTTAGGGCAATGCGCCCCTGCCTCTCTTGTATTAATCTCTAACTTCTAAATAAAAACACCTTGCAGTTAGCGATGGGCATATTCGGATGATTTTAATATTCGAATATTCGTATTCCGGAAGATCTTCATATTCGGAATATCATTCGACATATGAAACATTGACCGATCAACGTCAGTCGGTATTCGATATATTGCGCCGACCGCCAACCGTCGACTTACCCCGAAGTCGAAAGGTTTGCTTTCGAAATAACGAATTATTCCGGATAAATCAGATGTCGGAAGATGAAAAATGAATTATTTTGTTTCGGCTTTTAATTTCAGTCGACTATTATTGGGTTGATGTTGTGTTCGCATACGTATTCTTATACGTTTTAAATTTGTTTTGCTGTTATTGGTGGTGCGGCGGAAGTTTTGTTTTCGTTTTAATTCGTAATTATTGGTGTGGTGTATAGAATAATATACAGTGGCCGCCAAAAAAGTCGACATTTTGTGGAAAATTTCTATTTTTGATATGAATGAACCGCGAATTGAATGAACTATCATCCGATAAGTAGCGGTATTATACCCCAGCTGATTGGAATTCGAATATCCGAAAGAAATATTCGAATCATTCGAATATTGTTCGGAAGATCATTCGGAAGGTTCCATCACTACTTGCAGTATAATAGCAGAAGTCCTTATGCACCCTTCTTATCATAATGCACCTTTTACAAAAGATTAAAATAATGCTTTTACTTTTTATAGAATTTCTCTATTATATACAGGGTAAGTCTGTGAAGTGAGACCCCCCCTTTATTGCTTTAAATATTTAAATTGGGAAAAAATGTTTTATACAAAAATATTTTGGTTTTTGCTGCTCTATATTTTGCGAACAACGTTATGTATACAGGGTGTATCAAAAAGTGCATACAAGAACAAAGTTCATTTTTTTAAATGACTCGCTATGTTTTTTGTTACATTTTTGGGTAAAATTTTACTTTACGGACACCACGCCGATTTTCATGAATTTTTGCATACGAGAGTTTTTTGGGGCGCTGATCACGAATCTAAAATTAGTTTTTTCCGGCAACCTCTGGTTTTTGAGTTATAAGGCCTCCAACTGAACTAACCTCAAAATGAACATTTTTCCATAATTCCTCCTTCTTGAAACTAATTACCACCAAAATGGAACATACACTTATTGGGCACTTATATAAGAAACGAATACACTAAAATTTACAAAAGTTTATTGCTTATTTTTAGTAAAAAACACCTCAAATAAATCCAGTTTTTATATCTTGACAACAAATATAAATCAGGCAACCAGTTATACATCATATATGTTCTTAAAACGTACAGAAAAGTGGATTTATCTGAGATAATTATTACTTAAAATAGACAATAAATTATTGTAAATTTTAGTGTATTGTTTAATATATAAGTGCCTAATCGTGTATGTTCCCATTTGTTGGTAATCAGTTTCAAGAAGGAAATTTTGAGGTTAGTTCAGTTGGAGCCTTATAACTCAAAAACCAGAGGTTGCCGGAAAAACCTAATTTTAGATTCCAGCGCCCCAAAAAACTCTCGTATGCAAAAATTCATGAAAATCGGCGTGGTGTCCGTAAAGTAAAATTTTACCCATTTTTGTTTTCTGCATAAAATTGTAGATATTTTTTATTCAGCATATTATATTCCTATATTCAAGTGTTAACGAGATATTCACATTTAAATACAAATTTAGAAGAAAAATCCGCTCATCTTTTAATGTTGTTTTACGTTTCTATGGTTTCAGCGGTTTTTTGAGACTTGCATAATAACCATATATGCTATAGAGATTAATAAAAATGTCAAAATGACAGTTTTATTCTCGGTTTTATTAATCTGTAAAAAAATTGTTTTAATCGTTTTTTTCTTGTTTACGGTTTTACCTATTTCTACTAGTCATGTGTATCTTATTACTTATTAATTATTATTATGGCTGTTTTGTCACTTTACAAAAACCGCTAAAACCATAGAAACGTAAAACAACATTAAGAGGTGAGCGGATTTTTTCATTCTAAGTTTGTATTTAAATGCGAATATCCCGTTAACAATTGAATATGCCAGATAAAAAATATCTAAAATTTTATGCAGAAAACAAAAATGAAACAAAAAATATAGGGAGTCATTTATTTAAGTTTATTTTATGTATGACCGATTTTTGTAAATAGTATTGTACATTTTAATTATTATTTAAGTATTTCTTTTCGACCCTAACGGAAATATAGTGAGATTTATTATTATTATTTTAATTTTAAATTTGTTTACCAATTTTTATTGTTTTATTTTACATTTTACCTTGTTGTATGTATCTATACGGGTGTTTGTATGTATGTATGTGTGTAAATATGTATGCATGTATATGTGAATTATAAGTTTTAATGAGTAACATAATTAATTTTATTTTACATTTTGTGACCAGAAATCTAGTATCTTTGTTAGTTAATATTGTATTTTGTTTTGAATTGTATATACCAGCATTTTATTACTATTATCTTTTATTGTCTTCTTTTGTCTATATTATATGACTCAATGGCTCGAACATTGAAAATGTTTGAAAATGTTGTATTATTTAATTGTTTAAATGTTATGTTAGGTAGGTTTTTTTTTCAGCTTTGTCAATAAGAGGTTTCTTGGACAATAAAGCATATTATTATTATTATTATTATTATCATTTAAAAAAATTAACTTTGTCCTTGTATGGGCTTTTTGATACACCCTGTATACATAACGTTGTTCGCAAAATATAGAGTAGCAAAAACCAAAATATTTTTGTATAAAACATTTTTTTTCATTTTAAATATTTAAAGCAATAAATGGGGGTCCCACTTCACACACTTACCCTGTATATTATTAGATATTTTATTTTATTTTCTTTTACATTGTTATTTACATTATTATACAATGCTGGTAAAACAATTTAAATTTTAAATATGGCGCCTTTCAGTTTCACCAACTTATCTGTCTAAAAATCCCTAGATAATTTTGTTGATAGTTGTTAATTATTAAAATAAAATTTTTGAATGTGTTTTTTAGTAAAACTAATGAGTAAATAATCAAAAAAACATGTTTACCCTGTAAAATAAAAGGTGTTTTACCACGAAATCATTCAGTTTGGCTGTGACCAGGTTCAAGAAGGAGGAAATTTAGGAAAGTTTGTGCATTTTTGAGGTTAGGCCCAAGTAAGGTGTTATAACTTAAAAACTAGAAGCTTTCGACAAAATTTGACATAAGATTTGTGATCAGCGCCCCAAAAGACCCTTGTATACTAAATTTCAATAAAATCGGCCGTGGACCCGATAAATAAAAATTTACCAAACATTTACTTTTTTGGTAAAAATTATTTTTACGTTTCTTTAGGCTACACCTACATTGGATCCGTATTTCTCCCAATCCGATGTAGACCGATTTTCTTATCCTACGTCGGCCGACGTGAGTGCCTACATTGGTTCAGTTAACGACCGACCACCGACCACCGCCAATGAGTTCTGATGAAGATTTTATGTGTTGGCTGTTGTTAGAGAACAATGTTCTTAAAAAATGTAAAAGAAAACGTATATGGATACATAAATTTAATGACGACAGATCTTTAGGAGAGTTTAATAAAACTTTCCAAACATTACTTAAATACCCTGATAAATTCAAGAAGTACCACCCGATGAGTAAGGAAACATTTTATTATATTTTTAAAGGAATAAAAGACAACATAACTGGACAATCTAACTTCAGAAAATGTATCAGCCTCCAAGAAAAATAGCCATTTTCATTCTGTCAGATTGGAAAATCGGAATGAAAAACCGTTTGTAGGTTCAGAAGTCGTCTCTGCCTCACTTGTAATATCTGACTTTTAAATAAAAATACCTAGCAATATAAGTGCAAGGGTCTATATGTACCCTTATCATAATACGCCTTTTCCAGAGATAAAAATAATGCTTTTTCTTGGATTAAATGCGTTTTTAATAATCTTTAATTTCCTCCAATTATATTGCTAATTTATATTAATTATATTTGTTTTCAGATCATGCTTGGATAATAAAGATACCTAATATTAGGTGTGTAGCCAGTTCAACATGTATAACAAGTTAGTTTCCAATTATCTGCTGAAAAATGTAAACCCTGTCTGTAGTTTTTAGAAGTCTTATTAAGGAAAGAAACAATTTGGTTGACCCACTGGACACCTGTTCATTCCTCATACCAACGTCCTTTAATTCACAATAAATATAGCGAGCAAAACCTAGCACTCTGAAGAAAATTATATCACCTATTCAATAATATCAACACTTTATGTAAGTCAGCTAAAACTACCGTTTTTTAGTTTTCTTTATTACAAAAACTTATGTAACTATGTGGGGAGGGTTATAGTTAAATCTTTATTTTTATGTCAAGACATAAATATAAGTCATACGAGATATAAGTATATCAAAAAGTGTATCATATCAGTCACATATATAGGTTTTATTGCTTGTAAAATTTCTTCAGGAAGTGCGGTGTAACTAATCCAGGGAGATAAACAGAAAGAGCGTAACAGCAGTAAAATAATCATAAGTACATTCAAACACACGACTTTCTCGCCCCCCTGCAACCGGTTTCCCCCCTCCCGCCTTTGAAATGTGTCCCGTTTTACAGATTTTCTCAATTTTTAGAAAAACTACACTAGCTACGACAAATTAGTCTAGGACTGAATTGTTAAGTACTAAATAACCTACAAATAAGCTCTAACATTCATTTTGATACAAGTTATAGTTTCCAAAGTATGCTCGTCAAAGTTGGCTGAAAATCTAAGTAGCAAAAAATAAAATATTTAATACACAGGAAACTATATTTATTATTTTTACGAGAAATGAGTTTATATTGTATTTATTATAATTTAAAACAATACACATGCACATGGTGGTAGCAAGCATCAGCATTCAACTTTTACACATCCATATCTTTTTCTGCAGCCTTTTTGCAGCTACACAATACTATTTTAAGTATCTACTGTCGAGCGGTGACTGTGGTATATCGAGGATAAAAAGTTAATATTCTTTTTCCAGCCCAGGGTTCAATGCGTTTCCTCGCCATATGAATTTGATGAAATTCGCATCAGAATGCTGACGAGCTGCGGCTGAAAAAGGTGGTAAGCTTTGATCTTTGATAATATCACTGTATTCGTCCTCAGACTAATATATTTGTTGAAGTGGAACAAATCGTTCTCCAGCTTCTACTACTTGCTTGTATATGGCATCTGGGTTATTGAAAATATTAAAAAAATATATACTCAACCGCTGTGTTCACACATCGTCGTTGTGGTTGGGACCAGTAGGATCTTTTGGAACCTGCGCTAGAGTTGCTGGTTATCGGCAACTCTTTGCTACGTGTGGAACGGGATCCAAGCTAAGATCAACACAAGGCTTTAACTCAAGGTGTTAGCATACCGTGCTGATGAGTGAATGACATCCTGTGCCTTAAACAGGTGTCTCCCACGGTGCCTCTGAGATACAGGGCGACCTCTGAGTATCTACATACTCTGCCGTGGTGGACTATTACTTCCTAGCTCCAACATAGAAAAAAAGTGACAAAGGTGCGCTGACCGAAACGGATAAATCCGTTTCGAGAGGTGCCACTCAAGGTCACAAGCAGACAAAGGGGCGCCGACCGAAACGGGTGAACCGGCGCCTGGTTCACGGGGAAGGACTAATCCATCCCGAACAAACAGGTGCTTAGGAAGGTTTCCCTAAATCCAAACAGAAGGCGGACAGAACCGCCTTTATAGGAAAAAGGGTTCCCTGGCTTTAAACAGAAAGCGGATAGGACCGTTTTCATAGGATAAGGCCGGAGATGCGGCCTCAGAAAGAACAATTTTCTTCAATTTTTCTAATTAATTGCTCTCCAACATTGGCGCTTCCCTTGAGCATTGTCTTTGGTCTGTCTATGGGGACTGGGGTTTTTCCTGGTTTGTGGAAGACAGCAATGGTTACACCGCTTTTCAAAAGTGGTGACGTGCTGATGTTTCTAATTATCGTGGCATATCTGGTTTGTGTTGTATCGCAAAGGTCTTCGAATCCATAGTGACGGATTATCTATTCTCTTCCTTTAAGGATATAATCGCGCATCACCAACACGGTTTTTTTCCTGGAAGATCCTGTCAGACTAATTTGGTATTGTATACTAACTTTCTAAGCTGCGCTCTTGATTCCGGATTGCAGGTTGATTCGATATATTTTGACTTTCAAAAAGCCTTTGATAAGGTAAATCACGATATCTTGATTCTAAAACTTGAGCATTATGGAATTGGTGATCCCCTGCTGTCCTGGATCGGGAGCTATCTTGAGACGAACCCAGATAGTCAAGTTTTGTAATCGAAATCTAAGGAGATAAAGGTATATTCTGGAGTGCCTCAGGGATCTCATCTGGGTCCTTTCCTTTTCCTTATGTTCATAAATGACTTATGCTCAGTTTTCAAGGACAGCCGATTTCTCCTGTTTGCTGACGACTTAAAGATATTTCGCAAAATAAATTCAGAAACTGATTGCATCCTATTACAAAACGATGTAGATTCTTTACATAGTTGGTGTAAACAAAATCAAATGACGTTAAACATTTCCAAATGTAACATTATATCCTTTACGCGAAAGAGGAATCCAATGCAGCATGATTATTTTATTGGAGATTATAAGTTGGGCAGAGTTTCTCTGGTTCGAGATTTGGGTGTTTTGTTTGATAGCGAACTACGATTTACACTACATATAGATAGCGTCATTGATAAGGCATTTAGAATGGCAGGGTTTGTTATGCGACAGTGCTGGGACTTCAAGAACGTCGAGACCCTCAAAACAATATACTATGCCCTTGTGAGGAGCCACTTAGAGTACTGTTGTGTGGTCTGGTCCCCTATGTACAGTGTTCATATTGAGAGAATTGAGCGAGTGCAATCAAAGTTTACAGTATTTTTGCTGCATAGGACAAGGGTCACCAATATTTCTGATCTTCCATATCCTGAACGACTTAGGTTAACCGGCCTACAGAGCCTGCAGGATCGACGTGTTCAGTTGGCTTTGACATTTGGTCATAAGATTATTAATAATTTTGTTAATTGTTCGGAACTTCTGGGATTGTTTAATTTTAGAGTCCCGTTTCGTTCTACCAGGCAGACGGAATTGTTTTTTTTTGAACCCTATCAGAACAGACATGGGTAGGAATGACCCAGTTAGGCGAATTATGACATTGTGGAACGGACTACCGATGGATTTGAACTTTGACTGTTCTCCGGATAGGTTTAAGAAGGTCGTCAGGGCCGCCGTTGCAAATGTTTGATTGGCAGTTTATTTCTTTTTTTTATTTTTGTGTTTTTATTGATGTTCTTTCGTTTCTTCCGTCTGGAGCAATTTTTCTATTTGTCATCGTTTTTAAAAAATGTTTGTTTGATATTCTATTTGTTATTGTATTTTAAGCTATGTAGATATACGTTTTATTTAAGTTTTTATGTTTATACATGACTTTTATGTTAGAGAGTAGTTTTTAAAGTTTTTTTACATTTTTTGTACTATTTGGGCACTGCCTGTAATGTAGATTGAATTGAAATAAATAAATAAACATCTGGTTCCTGTAACAAGGACCTGGTAGCTACCCACGTCACTAGACTGGGAGAGGAGGGCATGATGGATCTAATCGTCTGCTCGTCATACTCTCCAGGAGACAGAGACACCAGAACGCGTCAGAACACATTGTGCTCGTGTCGGTAGCGACACGAGTAAGAGTAAAGTAAAAACTCTCTCCTAATCTGGTATCGGATTCATTAGAAGTCCGATCCTATTGGGAGAAATATAAAAAGTTGTGAGCCACAATAGACCGAGCGGTCGCATTGGAGGACGTAAAAAGTCCACTCACTTTAAACCTACCCGCCTACCCTTATTGAAAATATTTATCGTACCTTGCAAGTCGTTTTTTTTACTGAGCAAAATAAACTGAACCATTCTTTTGCCGTAGAATCTTGATGTAGTAACACAACCACTTTTTCGTCAATTAAGTATCGAGTGCTGCAGATCCTCTTCTTGACAGTTTCTTGACCTTCTTTTAGCAAGAAAATATTCTTGTTTAGTGGAGTAAGACCTAGTAAAAGTACCAACAGATTTATATCTTGCCCAACCACTACGACATTCTCGTTTTTTTCGGCTTCTTTTATTGCAGTGTGAACAATGAGCGTATCTGCGTCGTCATTAGCTGTAAATGTTTTATCCTCTCGTGGTTAGGTCGGTTGCTAAGCTGCAAATAAATCTTTCTTTATTTTTCATTGTTTCGTTATACGACTGCTTATTAAATTCTATTTCTGGACACTTTTGGATTAGCATTTGTCTCAATCTTTCTAAGCTTTTTGCAGCGTAAATATCAGAGTATGTGCCTTCTTTTGGCTAAATCACTCTATGGATCAGAGAACCGCCATCTAAAACGTAAAATCGATTGTTTGTTGTTTTTCTCATTCCTCCATTTTTTCAATCAAAGAAAGAGGTACTGTCGTTAATTCATGACAAAAACAGATGTGTAAATCGTTTGGGGAGTGAATAGCACAGACAGTCCGTTGGAATAGTTGAGTTGTGTCAACTTTTATAATATCTCCATTATCAGTTGTTTTGCTGATTTGCTAGAATACAAAATCGGTTTGACGGTAACAATGCGCCTTAATTTGAAATCTCTGAATTTAGTTTCATCTATCACATCCCCCTTATATATCACAGTCACCAGCTCCACAGTCGATACTTAAAATGGCAAGAAAGGATGCGAAAAAAGATGTAGATGTGTAAAAGTTGCATTGCGTTGCTCCACCATGTGCATACAGTGTCAGGTGTCAGGGCCTTTGCTTGCGTCAACAAAACTCCAGAAGATAATAATGACAATACTGATTTGTTTTAAATTATAATAAATACAATATAAACTTTCTTCTCGCAAAAAATAATAAAAACTATTGTTTGCTCTGTATTAAATGTTTTATTTTTGCTAAGTGCAGATTTTCAGTCAACTTTGACGCAACACACTTTGGAAAATATAACTCGTATCAAAATAAATGTTAAAGCTTATTTGTAGGTAATTTAGTAATTAACAATTCAGTCCTAGACTAATTTGTCGTGGCTTGTGTAGTTTTTCTAAAAATTGATAAATCTGAGCCATCTTATATGTTTTTTGGGTTGCTGATTTCGAAAATCGGGGAGTCGAGACTGGGAAATTTGTGTTACACCCCCCACATGCGAGAAACACCCCTTCTAGTGCATTCCAAATTAATTTTAATTTTCGAATAAAAAGTATCGAGATCTTTCTGATCTCGTATTTTTCTTTTAGTCTTTATTTAAAGTGATCTTCCGAAAACAAGAATTACCCGAAAACAAAATCAATATTCCTATAAATTAAAACTACTGTTTAGTTTAAATATGCCGCGTTGGAAGCACTAGGGGACTCTAGAGTGCGTGCGAATAGGTCGTGGATTCAGGTTTCCTCTCTATATTCCCATCTATATTTTGTGCATTCTAACATCAATGTATACTTCTCAGTTCCCGCTCATTGTGTTCTTGTACACTTTCAACGCAATGTATTAATTTTTCATCCCATCATATAGTAGCCACCCCTTGGGAGAGGTATTTCTCGCATGTGCGGGGTGTAACACAAATTTTCAGTTTCGACACTTCGATTTTCGAAATCAGCGACCCAAAAAACATAAAGATGACTTAGTTTGCGAAACGTCAATTTTTTCCAAAACCACCCCTTGGAGGTGTTTCTCGCAATGTGGGGTGTAACACAAATTTTCTAGTCTCGAAACCCCGGTTTTCGAAATCAGCGACCCAAAAACATATAAGATGGCTTAGTTTACGAAATGTCAATTTTTTCCAAAACCCACCATATTTAGGGCGTTTTTTGCAATTTTAGGATTGATCCGACCATTGCTGCAAGTTCTAACCCCCATTTTCGTAATCAGCGCCCCAAAATACATAAGGGACAAGTGGTCTCGTCAAGTCCAGCGTTTCCCGACCTTTTACCGTAGTTTTCAATGGACTAATATGACTAGAAATTTATATAAACCGATACAAAAAATAATACTAAAGTCAAAGTCAAATATTCTTTATTGTTATAAGAAAAAAAATTCTCGTTAACAAAGATTATAAAATTTAACACTAAGAGACATACAATCAGTAATATTAAAGTAAAAATACATTTAAGACAAGTTTAACAAATTTTCTATATATGTACTGTATTAATTTACACCCCTAAAAATCGTATGTTCACTCTGGGGCTTTTATGAGGCCAACTGCCATAATTAGATATCCGAGTAGTATGTTATTGTGAATAAGGAATCCGGTAATCCCATTTTATTTACTCCAAAGGCGATAAGGGACCAAACAGATAGAGAAACAACATTTACAAATTAAAACTTATTAATCAACATTAGTAATGTTGCAAAACACAAAACAGCACACTAACAGGAAAACAAAACATTAGCTTCAATTTAAATAAAATGAAAAAAAAACCAGAAAAAAATGCACCCATAAAACAAACTGTCAGTTAAACACACTTAAAAGGTATCAGTGTAGTACTCCTGTAAGTTGTAGTATGCTTTATCGACCAGAAGGCTTTTTACTTTACTTTTAAATAATCTTAAGGATGTAGTAGTTTGCAGAGACTGAGGGAGGTGATTGTAAATCTTCTTACTTTCATAAAATATAGAATTTTTCGTAAGGGTACTTTTCGGAATGGGGAGTGGTAGGTTATGATTTTGCCTAGTGTTGTAGATTGCCTCATTATGCGTACTGGAATATTTTTTGTGCACAAGAAATACAGTCTTCACAATGAATAGAGATGACAATGTAAGGATTTTATTTCTGATAAAAAGAGGTTTACAGTGATCTCGAGATTTAACCTTACATATAACGTATAGCTCTCTTTTGTAAAATAAAACAGAATTAAAAAGATGTTAAACTAAAAAATATTTGCCAAAAATCACCTAAAAGGTTTATTAATGTAACTAAGTACAATTAAAAAAAAAACTAAATTTTTCCTAATCGATCGTTTTTTTGGGAAAATCCCGTTTTTTTTCCGGTTTTTTTAAAACACTAGTGGTCTGTATCATTTTTCAAAATATGAGTTTTGGTATAAACAGAACCACCAAAAACAGCCACGGTTCCATCCAAAAATCTCAGCCTCCTAGTACTGAGATCTAAAATTATCGAAATAAATTACATACCCAACACGCTCTTCTTGTCTCCAGGTTACATAACTGTATCCTAAAATGGACTTAAGTCCTGTCTGCATTTTAAAGTCTAGGACAATTCGACCTCTGAAACTCAGGTTCAATCAAATTCAGATTGCACAATTCTAAAATACCCCTAATATCCGGCACCGCAGTCTTTTCTGCACATTTATAAAATTGGATAGCCTAATTTAAAAAAATGTAACGGAAGTTAGATCAAAATTAGGGGCTTTTTAGGTTCTTTTAGGTGCGCAATTGATAAGTTAAGAGCACTTACTGTTTTAGAAATATATTAAAAACTGTGGGTCTGCCAGGTTTCGAAAATTTAGCAGACCCATAATCAAAGAATTACTTTTTTAATGATTAAAATAGATAGGAATTAAGTGCTGATTGAGTGCTTTAAGAAACTTAATAGAATTTTCAAATATTTCTCTAAATTAATTAAAAAATATATTTCTTCGAGATTTCAACCGGTACAACGGTCAAAGCATACAAACCATAGTGAATATGACGTAAAAACTCACTATGTCGTAATTGCTGTACTGAAACTGCGAAAAAAAAATCAATTCTAAAATATATATAAAAATATATGAATTTGAGCTCAAAGATATTATTAAATTTTTGTCGACAAAGCTAGCTTCAGATTTCATTGCAATAGATAATTAAGAAAACATGTTTTAACAGGCATGCAATCCCTAGCTCATTTAAGGGCACATTAAATGCAAAACAATAGAAAAAAAATAAGCCAGAATGCAATTTCCTTATAGCTCAAAGAAATCCAACATTATTTAAATTTTTTAAGTTACTGGATTGTTACAGGTTACGCGGTAGGAACTTATGTATGAATATAAAAATGATTTTGCGATAAGTAATTAGCCGCATAAAATTAAGTCTGAAAATTTTCTTTGTTTATATCATGTCAGGACCGCTGATATTGAATTTCTTGGCGGTACAGCTTGCAAAACATGTTTTGGGAGATCGCAAACCTCAGCTCATTTAAGTGCTCATTAAGTCCAAAACGATAGAAAATTAAACAAGTCAGAGTGTAACTTCCTAGAGCCATAAAAGTCTCACGAATTTTGAAGAAGTGTCAATCATATGACACATGACTACCAATGACACATTGACAATACATGTAGAAATATGAAAATTATAGATTCCATAAACAATTCAGTGTCAAAATTTATTTATGATAATTTTTTTCCTTCCCCGATGGGACCGCTATCTTGAGTTATTTTGGCGGTTTGGGTTTCTTTGAACTATAAGAAAGTTGCATTCCAGCTTGTCTGTTAAAACATTTTTTCCAAATTATCTATTGCAACGAAATTTAAAGCTAGCGTTGTCGACGAAAATTTAATAATATCTTTGAGTTCAAATTCAAATTTAATTATATATTCTAGAATTGTATATTTTTTTCTCAGTTCAGTATAGCAATTACGACATAGTGAGTTTTTTACGTCATATTCACTATGGTTTGTATACTTTGACCGTTGTGCCGATTAAAATCTCGAAAGAAATATAATTTTTTTAATTAATTTGGAAAAATATTTGAAAATTCTATTAAGTTCCTCAAAGCACTCAATCAGCACTTAATTCCTATCTATTTTAATAATTAAAAAGTAATTCTTTGATTATGGGTCTGCTAAATGTGCGAAACATGGCGGAGCCAGTTTTTTTTTCAGTATTTCTAAAATCGTTAGTGCACTTAATTTATCAATTGCGCACCTAAAAAGCCCCTAATTTTGATCTAAATTTCGTTGCATTTTTTTGAGTTGGGCTAGCCAATTTTATAAACGTCATTTCTGCGTGGGTTGAGTACCTGACCGGACGCGTCTCCAGGTGGCGGATAGGAGAGTGGCCAGGACCTCTCCAGAGGACTTGGTCAACGACGGGCATAAGTAGGGTGCGAGGGAATAAAACCCCTAAAACCTTTGCGAAACCCGTCGTCGTGGACCAACTCCCCAAGCCAAGGTGGAACAGCATAAGCCGAGGGCTGCATGATTGAGGGGGAGCTCAATCGTTATTATGCGAACTCTGGGAACCGGGCGAAACCCAGTTTAAATTTAGCCTTCTCCCGACATGCGGGGCTCTGTCGGGAACGACTGCTTATTTCCCTAGCTACTCGTGGGACAGCCATGGAAAAAAAAGAAATAAAAAAAACAGTACAATTTGAGGATGGACGGCAACATTCACCTCACATAATTAAGCGTCGCGGAAAACGCATCTGCGGAGCTGAAGCTAGAAGGAGGAGGAAGGCGCGTGAAGAACAGAAAAAGGCTGCTTTGGTCGCCGGTTCAACACAACAACCTTCCACCTCAAAATCGACGTCTCAGGGCAGCGGACCGATTCTTCCTCCAAAAGAGGCACGGAACGGTCACACCCACAGACAAAAAAAGAGACTTGTCGGGAACGCCTACGGAGGCAACTCCTAAAAGTGACCAAAAAAGGCCGCGACAAGAAGTCGCACCTTTCCGACCCAAAGGCAGCTACAGTGAGGCGGCTACTAACCACCTCAAAGTAGCAATTATAGACAAAGACAATCCCCGCGGCCAAATTACCGCTGACAAGGAGCCGATTGTCAAGAAAATGCTCATGGGAGAGCTGGACAAAAGCATCGTGTCCGCTTCCTCAAGCAAAACAAAGCCACCCACATTTCGCATGTGGACCTACTCTGGGGATATCATCAGAATTGTATGTGATGATGATGCATCTCTAACATGGCTAAAACACACCGTGGCCAGCCTGGAACCCTGGAGCAATGCTTCACTTGAAGTTGTGGTAACAAACCAACTCCCCAAGCTTACAAAGACTTCTCTTTGGATACCGGGAGAATCTGCTGGGGACAAGGAGGGAAAGGAGATGATCCTTCGTCGACTTGAAGGGCAAAATCCTGACCTGAAGGTAGCCAAATGGTGTATCTTTCATCATGAGGTGAAAACGACCCCTAAGGGACATCTCTTCGTCTTCGGAATAGGAGACGATGATATAACGTCGCTCAAAAATAGGTCAATGAGGGTGAGCTACGCGTTCTCCTCTTTGACCATGAGAGCCAAATTAGAAGCAACAACGGAGACAGCTAGAGGCGTCGAGACCTCCGCAGAAAGGCAGGTCGACGTTACCACCACTCAGAGAACTGATGTCGAGACGCCAACTCAGGGTCACTCAGGCTGTGGGTTGTTTACATCGGCTTCTAGCAAAACAAATCTCACTCCACGTCAGCAAAATTAAGCAACTGCTACCAGCATCGGCATGGCTAAGAAGGCAGCAGTAACTAAACAGGTAAAAATCATACAGTGAAACTAGTCCAAAAAATGAAGCTCAAGAAGATGGCAAAACCTCGCAATTTTTTCGTCCCGCATCGATTCACATAAAAATTTGAAATTATCTTACCCTTTACTTTAAATTCTATATCATGCCGATGGGGGCTGTTTTTTTTAAGGGTAAAAACTACCTAATTGTCAAAACTTATAAAATAATATTTTAAGCCTTAAGATGGGTAAAATTTAGTTTGGATTAGTGAAATAATGATTGTTTTATGCTTTGAAATACAATTTCAGAATATTTTAACCCTTAAAAATCAACCTTTGTTAGAGCTTAAAGTAAAAAAAAAAAATTAAAAAAAAAATGATTAATTTATCATAGTTATTTAATTTTTGAATGCTCCTTGTTTACGAAATTGCGGAAAATCGTTTTTTACTTTGAGCTCCAATTTTTCTAAAATTAAACATTTTAAATTGGTCAAACTGCTAGAATGTATTGATAATACATATATAAAGAAAATCACAAAACGGCAAAGATTAATTTTAATTAGGAGGTTTATTAGGGGATTGTTTTCACTGATTTTTTCGTAGAAAAAAGTAGGGACCGACCTTATTTTTACCATAACTCGCTCAATTTTTATGCTAGAGACATTGTTTTATAAAAAAAAAGAAAGGTCTAATTATATACTTTATAAGTTTTCCTCGAAAAATGCAGTTTTCCCGCTATTTGACTTTAAATGTTCCAAAATTAGCATTTGACGAACAAAAGCTAACCATTAACAAGCTGTAGCTTGGTCCGTATTGGTTGTACAGAAATTATAAAAAGAGTTTTTTCGTTTTTTTTTTGCTACAATTTTGCTCTCAACAGTTTTTTTTATACAATGCATATTTTTTGAGTTATTTGAGAAAAACCCCTTAAAAACATCAATTTTTTCTTCGAAAACTGTTACTTTTAATCGCAAATAACTCGAAAAATATTGGTTTTACGAAAAAAGTGTATAGAACTTTTTTTACTTAGAATTACTTTTTTCATCGATTTCTGTAGTTGAAATGTAATAAAACATTTCAACGCCCCTCGGCATGATATAGAATTTGATCCTTGGGCTATTCCTTACCTTCTGTGAAAAGTCCAGGTAAATCCATATAGGACAAAAAAATTGAGAGCCAAAATGCTTCACTTCCTGTACTAAACTTGCAGCACAGCAGGGCAGCAATGGCAACTTTGTGCCATCACCTTGATGGGCTGCAAGATTACAGTACAGTACAGTAGTACTAATCCAGAAAACCTGGAAAAATCAAGCAAAAATATTACATTTAAGTAAACTAACGTGTAAAATCTTTAGCTTTCCAAGCAACAGCCAATCTAGGACAGCCATATACATCCCTAGGTCATTCCGAGGTCATCTGCTTGTACATACTTCCACCTCAAATGTCCAAGATGGAATATGTAACAAATGGCCAAAAGAAAACTATCGTCCTGGCTTCAGTATACCTTCTCTCAGATGCAGTCACACCACCACCTGGAAAAGGAATGGAGGATCTGGTAGAATACTGCCGCAAGCACAGTTTGAAGCTTGTTATGGGCTGTGACTCCAACTCACACCATATCAGCTGGAGCAGTAAGGACATTAATGTAAGGGGTAAGTTACTTTCCGACTTGATAATAACGCATAATTTAAGCTATTTAAATCATGGCTTCAGAATACTGAACCAATACAGAAACGACATACCGGGTATCAGAGCTGGAACTGATCCTTCAAAAAAGGAATCGATTTACCTTACGATTCCTTTTTAAAGAAAAAAAAAGAATCAAATCCCGGGAATCGATTCCTATTTATCGAATCACGAATTCGGTTCATCTTAAATTTTTATACTTACAAATGGTAACTACGATACGAATGATACTACAGAATCCTGGTGTGGTTGGTTAATATTCTTCAAATTTGAATATTATTTCTAAAATCAACATGAAACCACTCTTAAATGGAACACTTTTTTGAACCGTGTTCCAATACTTGCAATGCTACATCTTCATAAGGTTTTCAAATGTGATTCGTGAAATAACCTTAAGCAACTTATTAATGGGACATCTTATTGTAATTTTACAGGAAGTTTCACAAGTACCGTTTAACAATTTCTCTGCTTACGGAATACAAAAATGTATTTAAATTTTAACTTCATTTTTGTAAGATACCCTGAATAAAAATAATAAAATATCCCATTAAAAGTCCCTTAGGGTTATCTCAAGGATAACATATTAAAAAATTATTAAGATCGAGCAATTAAAACTTTTAAGATCAAATGCAAGTAAAATTTATTCCCGTTTTTGGATACCACACTCTCTGATTACGAAAAAAAATGTTTCATTTAAATGTTGTTTCTCTGGACCTAGAAAACAACATATTTTGGTTAAAAAGCATGTTAGGTGTGTTCTCCTATTTAAAGATTTTAATAGACAGATGTTTTATTTACTTATTTACAAACTCAACATATTAGAAAATCCAATTACAGAGTAAAAAGAAACTTACAAGCTATACTTAAAACTAATAATTCTTATTTACATGAAATATGTCACAATCTTGTTTAAAATTATTAACATATCTAAACATAACGTTGATGGGCACATTTATATAGTTATTTCTTCTACTAGATGAAAAGCCTGTCTCCACCAGGCGAGAGACAATATTAAGTAGCCTCTGTCTCCGTAAAACGCCTTCCGTACGGCTAACGGTAAAAAAACACTTTTTTGCTCCTATTTTTGTCCCGGGGGCGAAATTCAAAAACCGGGCTTCGTTAGGTTCTAGCCACTGCTAAAGACTACCATGTGCCAAATTTTATGATTTTAGCTCAAGCCATAACTTCAGAATCACGTGGACAGACAAATAAATAAATATATATTATATATATATATATATATATATATATATATATATATATATATATATATATTATTATATATATATAAATATATTTTTATTATTAATTATTATTATATATATATATATATATATATATATATATATATATATATATATATATATATATATATATATATATATATATATATATATATATATATATATATATATATATATATATATATATATATATATATATATATATATATATATATATATATATATATATATATATATATCCAATTTGCAAATTATATATATAGATGTGGATCTAAATAAAAGTAAAGGATTTCTAGTTCTATTATTGGCACAGAAATTAAGTTTTGAATCTAAACTTATGTCATCTATTTCATTATAAAAAAATTTATGCAAAAACATCACAGAACTAAAAACTCTTTGCCCTTTTTTAGACTAGGCAATTTATATTTTTCTCTAAGTTCTATCTTTTGAAATAAAAAGATCAAAATAATCTAGTTTCTTTAAAAAAAGGGTATATTAAAAATTTATTTTGAATTTTTTTAATAGTATATTTATGATTTTCATATATAGGACTCCAAATAAGTGACCAAAATTTCAACCCGCTTTTTACATATGATATATACAATTTTTTTTACACAATATATGTTTTTAAAATACCCAATTTCTAACTCAAACCCGTACATTCTATAAGCCCCAGGGTCAAAAGGGGAAAAAAAATTTGATGGGAAAATTATTTTAATCCGGAACCCCCATTATACTTTTTTTTTAATTTAAATGTAAAAAGAAATTTTGGGGTTTAAAAGGGGATTAGATTTAAAATTTTAACCTTTTTTTTTAAAATTTAAATTAAAAAATTTTTTTTTTCCCCTTTTCTGCGTATTTTTTCAATAGATTTTTGTTTTTTTTTGGGGGCATGTTTGGGAAATAATTATCAATTTAAAAGTTTTTACCCCCCCCCCAATCCAATTCACTCCAAGATCCTGTAAGTTTATTTGGTTGAAAAAACAAAAAAAATTTAAAACAATTTCTCTTTTCCGGTAGTATATTTGCTTCCCAAAAAGGTATTTAAATGGGTTTTTTTTTAAAAAAATTTTTATAAAATCCAAAAAAAAACAGAAAACCGTATATGCAATTGATACCTTATTTTCCAATATAAATAGGGGTGAAAGAGTCAATACATAATAGGTTTTTTTAACACTTTTTAAAACTGCTGACTTGAATAAATTATTTTCGTAAAAAATTGTCAAACAATAGGGTGGTTGTTACATTTT
>JAHBCN010008933.1:0-36941 GCA_019359885.1 Listronotus oregonensis | reverse complement strand
AAACTTGGTTTAATGTCACTATTTTCTCATCTAAAATTGGCTGCAAGGTATTTAACCAACCAAAGTAGGGTACCAAAACTGGCAGAAATCGCTTCATGTCTCGAATATTAAATTACAATTAGAAAATCTACTTACAGTACCAACAATCTTCTGTAAAAATGTTAAGCTGGATTTATAGTTTCCATCACGTAAGACATAGTCGGTAGTCGTTACGACGTATGAAGTAAGCAGTAATAACAGATCTATTTACAGTTCCTTAAAGAATTTTTAAACGGTTTTTTTATCGATATTATTTTGACTTGAGTTTGCATAATATATTTATATTTGACTTGTTGATATCTACTGTTATTATGGATTTAATTGATAAGGACATTATAGCTGCTACAGCAATATTGTGGTGGCATATTCAAAAACGTAAACATGAGGCAAGACGATTGATTATCAGCGAATAAGACTGAATCATTAAGCCTGGGTCTGGTAAGAAAACCACTCACGAAATTGGATGATTTTAAAGTTGCAATGTAAAATATACTTTAAATAATATTATTTGAGACAAAAAAATTTCGGAAGAAGTAGTTTTCACCAAGAAAATCGCAATTGAAATTATAAAAATTGGTCATTATTTGACATTTATTTCAAATATTTATGATTTACGTGTAATAAATACATGCGCCGCTACAAGACATTTACAGTATTGCCAAACGGAAATATTATTAATTTATAATAAAAAACTTTGCCATTACCATTAAGATTATTTTCATTAAATTAAAAATTTTTGCAATTCCCGCCAGTTACTAATATAATTGGGGAAATTAAAAAGCCCCTTTAACTAACCATGACCGACCAGAACGCCGCATTACAATTTAACGAAGAAAACCTAACCAGAACTAACTAGAACTAACCAGAACGAGGTAATAGTTTGGAAGTTGTTGTTTGTTAGTTCGAGTTAGTTTTTTCTATAAAAAACTTTATTTCTGCTAAGGAGGTTTTCTGGTTTAGAAGTTTCAAGAAATCGATTTTTTTATTGCACTTTTCTATACCTTATATTATAGAGAATATATAGGTAGGTAGGTAGGTAGGTTTAAAGTGAGTGGGTATAACACCCTTCCACCGCGACCGATCGGTCTATTGTGGCTCATACCTCTCCCACCAGGTCCCGACTCCTAATAAATCTCATGATCCTGTTGGGAGAGAGATCTTTCACCTCCCCCGGCAACAAGGTGTCATTGCCGAGGATTGCGAATCTTAGTCGTGCCATTGCTGGGCACGAACACAGTATGTGTTCTGCCGATTCATCCCCCTCCATGCACATGCGGCATTCGGCGTCTTCCGCTAGGCCGATCTTGTGCATGTGATATTTTAATCTTCTGCGGTGTCCCGTGTACAGTCCCAATAGAGTTAAGGTGTACCCTTGATTGCTCCAGTAGTTTGACAGTACATTGTTGGTTCGGTGGGCTTATGAAGGCCTTCGAGAGTCTGAGACCTGGAAGTCCATGCCAGTACCGAATATTTTCTCTTTATGTCCAAGCTGATATGAACTGCTTGGCCGTTCCATAAGATATACCGATGACCGGTTCCGGCCCTGTGAATTTTGTCTCCGCCCCCCTTTTGGCAGGGAGGTCGTTTTTCGACTCCAGTCCTCCCTTAGTGCGTAGACTACACTGTAGGGCCGGTTGTAATTGGTTGCTGTAGGCATTATGTCTGAGGGTATTCCCGGTCTGTCAAAGGTCAGGACATTCCTGAGGAGACTGGTGCTCTCCATATGACACGCCTGCGGTTTGTTACTGACCGCTTGATAGAGTGCTCACCTTGCCTCTCTCTCCAAGTAGATATGCAGAGGAGGCAGTCCTAGGAGGGTTTCCATGGTCGCCGTTGGTGTCGAGCGCAGCGCGCCCCTGATCATTAGGCGGGCCTGTCTCTGTAGGCTAGATAGCTTTACTTGGGTCAGCCGCTGCTGTCCCTTGCGCCACCATGCCACAGAGCCATATGTGATCATTGGTCTTATGACTGTCACGTATAGCCAGTACATCTGTTTTGGTTGCATGCCCCAAGATTTGCCACAGATCCTGCGGCATGTCCAGAAAGATAGGGTCGCTTTACGGATGACTTTCTAGATGCGAATTCCAGCTAAGAGTGCTACCTAGGATCAACCCCAGATATTTAGCTTCTTCAGCATGGTATTGTTTCACCTGCACAGGGTTGGTGGTCTCAAGTTCAGGGTTTTCTCTTTCGGGTGAGGGACAATAGCTTTTTTAAGGTTTAATGTCATTTTTTTCCTTTGATACAGCTTTGTGTGGTGTTTAGTACTCTTGAAGGATGTTCGAAATCATCAGAGTTTCCTTTAATTAGGATGACTAGATCATCTGCATATGCCTGCAGATCGATCTCCCAGAGAGAGAGTATGGCCAGCAGGTCATCCACCAGGAGCGACCACAGCAGGGGGGATAGAACCCCTCCCTGCGGACATCCTCTGGCGGCCCTAAATCTGATCATCTCCCCCTGCATACGGGTGGTTATGTTTCTGTTTTCTAACATGGTCCTGATCCAGTCACATATGACCCGACTGATCCTGCTAGAAGCTGCAGCCTCATACAGGGAGTCAGGTAACGCATTGTTAAAAGCTCCTTCAATATCTAGAAATGCAGCCACCACCATCTTCCTTTGTTTCAGGAAGCTGGCGATGTTTGCCACCAGGTTGTTGAGGGATAATTCTGTTGATTTACCCGTCTCGTATGCATACTGGTGTGTGTTAAAGGGGTGAACCCTAAGTGTGCCATCCCTTATGTGGACATCCAGAATTTTTTCAGACTTTTCAACAGAAAGGAGGTTAGACTTATTGGTCTTAGCGACTTGGGGTTCGATCCATTTCGACCCACCTTTGGTATATATATTACCTTAGTCGCCGACCAGCTAGTCGGTATGTAATTCCACACCAGGCTAGCTCTAAAAAGTCTTATTAGAAAGGGTAGCATCACTTCCAGACCGACTTGTAACAGTGCCGGAAAGATGCCATCTTCATCCGGCGATTTATAGGGGAGGAATGAGCCCACTGCACCCCATATCGCTTGTGCTGTTATTATCTTGTTAGAAGTCAGCTAGTCGCTCTTCTGGGGCCGTTTTAATCGGCCACCAGGGAGATTTTCTGCCTGCCTATCTAGTATTATACTTCCTGGGAAGTGAGTTTTTGCTAGAAGCTCCAACGTCTGTCTTCTAGATTCAGTAAAGGATCCAGTGATCCTAACTCCTGAACCGCGAGAATATATGGGCGAAACCCTTTTGCTCGGAAACATTTCTTATAGTCGAAATACACGATCATCGGACCGGTCGTCCAGTGTCATTAAGAGCGTTTCCAAAACTTTAAACGCGATTTTCCAAAACTCACATTTTTTTGCTG
This sequence comes from Listronotus oregonensis, assembly GCA_019359885.1. NCBI lineage: Eukaryota > Metazoa > Arthropoda > Insecta > Coleoptera > Curculionidae > Listronotus > Listronotus oregonensis. The sequence goes on along the minus strand of JAHBCN010008933.1, from coordinate 33,547 downwards.
GGCGCATGGATTGCTGGAAAATTAGTGGTCCATGGCTATGGTTGCAGCCTCAAAAATTAAAATCGCTTACAATTTTGAATTTTACGTACATTTAAATAAAAAAAGGGGATTTTTTAAACTTTTTTTCAAATGGCTGCTATTTTGTGAAAAAGTGACGATTTCACTTTTCCAAAGTTCCGACGATAGATATACTTATATAATAATCTTTATTATACATTATACATTACATACACATGAGCATTAATTTTTTTGAATAGTACTTATAACAATAAGATAAACAAGCTTGCAAGCAAAAATATAATTATAATAAGATAAGTAAAATGCACCTAGATGAGAAACACCTAGATTCAAAAACATATCTTAAAGAAAGTAACATTCAACAACCAAAACTAAGAGAAAGGGCAAAAACTGCAATCTACAAAAATTAAGTATGACTAAAGATAAAGTAAGAAATCAATTTAAAAAACCTTTTAAATTGTAGGTAGTTATCACAAATATACCTTTGGCATACCGTTCTAAACTTATGTTTATTCAATATTCTTTTGATTTCGGTTGGAAGCATATTATAAATTTTGGGGCCAATATAATTTATATATCTAATATTAAGATCATTAAGGCTGAACGGAAGTTGCAAATCTCCATTTTCATTAGCCACAGTGGCATATTTGTGGTCTGTAACCTGCATGTCTCTATGTTTCTGCATAAAAGAACAGGCAGTCACCATACATATTGATCTAATATTAGTTAAAACTGAGGAAAAGAGCTTTACGAGTGGGATATAATTTGTTCTTTTTAAATATAATTTTAATGATTTATTTTTGTATGATATTTAATTTATGTAAGTTACTATTATAAAGTCCGCCCTATACCAGAATCCCATATCTAATTATTGATTCTACAAATGCATTATAAACTGTTATTAGAGTTTTTCTATTTAAAAATTAACTCATTAGGTAGAACTTATGAATAAGTCTGCATATTTAACTTGATAGGTAATCAATATGTGGTTACTTTTAAGAAACTGATCAATTATAATACCAAGGTATTTTGTACTTGATGCTTCCATAAGACAATGGTTATCAATAGTATTTGAGTTAAAAGGTGGTCTGTTAGCCCTAGTAAGGGAAAATGCTATATGATTGGTTTTAGCTAAGTTTAAAGTTGGGTTATAAAATTGAAGCCAATTTTTTACAATCTTGATTCCATTTATCGTATTTTGTTTAACACTATCCCACAATTCACCGGCGAAAACAATCGTCATATCATCAGCATAGGAAATAGATATCCCGCCCATGTTTAACTTCAACAAAGAATTTATGTAGTAATGAACAGTAATGGTCTCAAGACTGTTTCCTGTGAAACACCAATTTTTATTGTTTGTTTACTACTTAAGACATTATATTTTAATAATTATTGGTCTCGTCTGGTTCATACCTCCCAGTTACCTGAACCAGATATGCCCGCCTACCGGAGAACGGCAAGCATGAACTTCTTTGGCACCATTTTATTTGATGAAGGTTTAATATTTTTGGGTAAAAACATTTTTTAATATAGTTCGAAGATAAAAGAATAAAAGGGTATAGGCATTGTTTTACTAATTGTTTAATTTTACCATTAAAAAAATGTTAAAATTGAGGTAAAAATCGGAGCTCCAAACCAGAAAACCCCCTTAAATGGAAAATAACAAATTGTTAGAAAACATCTGGCAACACTGCTTATTCAAAAAGAGTGAGTAAAAAACATCATCTTAACACTACGATGCACGACCTATTTAAAATTCAAGAGTAAACGACGGTGGTCTATTAGGACCAAATATGGCGTCGTGATTTTTTGCCTTTAGTAATACGTTTTATAAAAAATTATTTTAATATTAAGTTCTTACATATGTTTTGTTGTTTTTTCATTACATAGGAAAAAATATCTTTTTTAGTTTTATTAAAATAAGAAAAATCTATAAAAAGTGTGATTTTAAACAACTTATTTTTAAAAAATTAGATAGTTACAAAAAAACGCCAAATGCAAAACATAAATAACATATTCTTATATTAGGAACTTAAAACTAACAGAAAATGCAAATGGGTGTATTTAAAAAAATTCATTGCAGAAATTGCATCAACCTAAACATTGATCTTATTTATTTGCTTGCTGGTCTGCACATTCTCTACAGTAGGCTAAAATATGTTCCATGCAGTGCCAGCATTTGCAAAATTAACAAAAATAGCGTGTTTCACGTTTTTTGTAACATTTACAATGACCCCTCTTGGAAGGGGATTAGGTTCAGCTTGCCACTTGGTTCCTGAATGTTTTTCAGCGGAATCACGAATGTACCTGTGTAGCCCAGAAGAACTTGCTCTTAAAGACATGTGGTCTTTTACCAGTTTTTTTCCTAAATTTTTTATAAATAGTTATTCTTCCTTACTTAAATCAGAAGTAGGATTATTATGTCTTACAATTACAAAAGCATTAATGGAGGCAACATTTAGCATTCCATATAATATTACTAAAGGCCAACGTTTTGTATTTCGGGCAACATTGTAACTTGTTTGTTTGTTTGTTTGTTTATACTCTTTATTTCAAATTACATTAAATCAATACAATATAATGTACAGACAAAACATAAAATGAAATGGCGTCAAAATAAAAATAATTAAAAAAATAATGCCAAAAACAACAACACACTAAAACTAAAAACTGTACAATTTCAAAATATCACTATCATACACTCAAATACTCTTCCAAACTATAAGGCTCCAAATTGATCAATAACCTTTTAGGTTCTTTTTAAATACTTTTTCAATAGTTAGATTTCTTATATTTGTATCCAATTTATTGAAAAGTTTAATTCCCATGTAGTAGGGACTTTTTTCTGTTAAAGTTAATCGATGTATTGGATAACAAATATTACTAGTTCTTGTATTATAATTATGATGCGAGTTCATATTAAATAGGTGTCTATTTCTAAAAACAAATAAAATGTTTTCATATATATACAAGCCATATATCGTAAGTATTTTTTAGCTTTAAAAACCCTCGACAGGATTGTAGATAAGACATTTTAAATAATATTCTAATGATGCGCTTTTGAATTATAAATATGTTTTGAGCCCTAGAGTTTGATGCCCAAAAAATTATACCATATCGAACCGTTCCCTCAAAATTTGCAAAATACAGGGTTCTGCCAGCTGTCTCATTCAAATATTTTGTAACGGTTCGTATACAAAACAAATTTGGTTTAGCTTTGTTGTTAGTTCTTCTATATGGCTTGTCCAATCTAAAAACTCATTTATATAGACACCTAGAAATTTGGTGTTACTACTAAAGTGAAATTATTATTTTTAATTGAAACAGATGCTGGTTTGAGAGTTTTATTTAGCTTGGTTCTAAAGCAATGTGTTGGTTTTGTCCTCATTTAAGCATAATTTATTTTTTGAAACCAAATATTTATTAATGAAAATAAGTCTTCGGCATTTTTTGATATTTCAGATATATTTGCACCACCAGCTAATAAATTAGTATCATCAGCATATTCAGTTAAGCTGAGATAAGGGCTATTAATTTCAAAATTTATGTCGTTCATAAATATTATAAATAAGACAGGTCAGTATACTTCCCTGAGGAACACCTACTATATTTTTTCCACCTCTGACTTGTAACACATACCATCCTTATAAACTATTACTTTCTGAGTCCTATCATTTAAGTACGATTTAAACCACTCAAGGGCATGTCCCCTAATCCCATAAAGCTGTAATTTTCGAAGTAGCAAATTTCTGTCTAAGCAGTCAAAAGCTTTTGAAAGGTCCAAAAATAAGCCAAGAGCCATGTCGCCCCTCTCCAAGTGTTCCAAAACTGCTTGAACAAATTGGAAAATTGCAGTTTGAGTTGATTTTTTCTTAATATATCCATGTTGGTTATTTGAAAATATATTACATTCTTTCATAAATTCGACTAACCGTTTACACATAACCATTTCAAACAACTTTGAAAAAGCCGACAGTAGACTAATAGGCCTGTAGTTATTAATGTCATTAGCGTCTCCTTTATTCTTATAAACAGGTCTTACTGCTGACAGCTTTAGGAGTTCAGGAAAGATGCCCTCCCTTAGTGAATTATTTATTATATACACAACAACTTTAGCAATCGCTGGAATAACCTGACGCATAAGACTGGTTGGTATTTCATCGTCACCAAAAATATGTTTATTTTTTATTTGCTTAGTTAATTTTAAAATTTCTTTGTTTGTAACACGTTTTAGAAAAATTGACCTGTTATTTTCTTTAATTTTATGTGTCAATTGATATGTGGGATATTTTTAATAAGATTGGGAAATGATTCCAAAAGAAATTTATTATATTTATTTGTATTTCATCAGGTTTTCCAGGGATTGTCTCATAATTTTCCTTACAATTGTTTGTGATTTCTCTAAAAATAGACCACATACATTTATTTTTATTATCCGAGTTTTTATTCTACTTGCATAATTTTCGATCTTACTTTTTACCAACAATTCATCATACTCCTTTTTCACAACGAATACAAGTTATTATAATTATTACTTTGTCTTTTTAATAATAAAAAGAGTATCTAACCTATTTTTTCATTTTTTATATCTTTATTATGTTTATATAAATTCTTAGTTTTGTGGTTAGGATTGAATAATTTTTTAGGAAAACTCTGATTAAAAAAAGCATGAATGTGTTCATAAAAGCAGACCACTGTTTATTTACATCAGCTGGATCTAAAGCAAAAACATCTTGCCACTTTTCCTGTTTTAAAGTATTAAAAAACTCTGTTTTACTTTCTTCAGTAAAAATTCTTTTAAAATAACATTTTTTTTTCTATGCTCTGCTTATAAGCAAATATAATTTTTTGGGCCGTGTGATCTGATATTACCGTATTTAGAACAATACTGTATACATCACATTTTGGTACATTTGTAAAAATATTATCAATGCAGCTTTTAGATGCTGATGTTATTCTGGTATTTTCTAAAATTGTTGGATACATACCAAAGAGTTCATAACAGATAAAAATTGTGTTCCAAGATTGTTTTTTTTTAAAAGTTCTATATTAAAATCCCCAGCAATAAAAATTTTCTTCTGTTCACTTATGATTTGTTCCAGCATGCTCTCCATTTTTCAAGAAACAATATTGGGTTACCTTTTGGAGGCCTATACACTGATCGACAATGACACTTTCACTTTTAAAGTACACTCAACACATGCATTCATAGACACCTTCGACAGAAAGTTCTTCAATTTTTTTCTTCTTCGAAATTTGATATCTTTTTAAGGTACCTTCTGCGCCCCCCATACCCTCCTACTCTGCAAAAACTTGATACCAGTTTAAAATTATTAATGTTTAGTTTCCGTAATTGTCTCTTTTGTTTTCCAGTGTTCTGAAAGGCAGAAACATTCACAGTCCACATGTTCTTCAAGCATATCATTTATCATATCTATAGAATTTCCTAGAGATTGTACATTTTGATGAATAATGCTACATCGTTGGTCATTTTTTTTATTTTCTCTATAAATTTTTCTATCAGAATGACTTATATGGAATGTTTTTTCAAGTATGCTAGAGTGGTTGTCAATATCCTTTGTAGTTTGCTGGATTTTGTTATTCCTTATTTCTCTGCTAAAAAACTTTCTCCTGTTGAATAATTTGTTTGCTGCTGTATTCTTCGTATTCTTTGTACATATACTGGGCACGAGGGATCTCGAGCTGAATGGTTTTTCCCTTTTGGTAAATTAGATCGTTTGAAATTTGGACAGTCAAAAGTGTCAACAGTACATTGAGAAACGTTATGGGTACCACCACATTTATGACAACATTCATCTGTAGTACAGTGTTTAGCCACGTGACCGAATAAGCAACACTTGAAACATAGTGCCACGTTTGTGTATTCTTGTACATATGCTGGGAAAAGGTCAAACACTAAATTATTGTTTCTTATAAGCCACTTAAATATTGCTGGGGGTGTCTGGAATACCCAAATTTTTTTTCCTTTGTATTGTTTTTACATCCTCTTCTTGTTATATATTTAAATTGATTTTTAACTTCTTGACCAAAAGTGTTTATTATATCGGGATTATCGGCAATAAACTCATGTATAAACATTTCTGGGGTGTATCCTTTGAGAATACCAGTAATCATTACCATTGGATGGGGGTTGGAAGCATTTTTATTTGATATGCTTAATGTTTTTCTCAAGATTTTCCCTTTTAATTTTAGTTGCTGAGTGGCATCACTGCTTTCCCTACCTTCCGCTTTTTGCATAGGCCGGATTCTTTTGAAACTCGCCTCCAAGTTATTTACTCTAAGGTTTTGTTTCAGTTCCTGAATAACGATTCTAGGATCATTTTGGCCTTTTATTTTTCCCCCGTTTCGTGCTTTCTGGGTTGTGGTGGTGGTGTTTTCCATTAAATAATAACTGAGCCTGTTTTTTGGATTATTGCTGGCTGGCACACGTTTAATTACCTCACTAAATAAGGTATTATCGTTTTTGGTACTGGGGCGTGTTGGTCACTTGGCACATTTTTTATATCTGCTAGCAGATCTTTAATTTTATTGTTCAGTTCCAAATTAGTCTTTTCTACTTGACCTATCCTAAATGCTAGATTCGTCACATGTTTATGCACTATAAATAGATCAGAGGAAGTTTTTCTAGCTTCATCTAACGGCATTAGGTCAATATTTTGTTGTATTAGCTGAAGAGAATCTAACACCTCATTTAAAATATTTTCTGTAGGTTTTAGTACTACAGCAATGTTTGTCTAGGGCACTACCAACTTCCATACAAGTCTCTGTGTTGGGTCTTTTAATTTTTTTTTTTTTCTGAAGTTGTTGGACTTGAGTTAGATCTTGATCTTTTTTGAGGGGTTCATATTTAGGGAATAAGTTGATTCATTATTAAATACATTTATCATCTCCTTTGGTAATGCTATCCCGTTGTTTGTTTGCAGTTGAAGTAGTCTGGGGAGGAGTACGACGGAATTCCTTGGTTTAAAAAGAATATCTTGCGATAAATTAACGTCGTCTACGCTAAAACTCTCAGAAGTTCTCGTTTGTCCTATTGCTTTTTTATCCTCTTGACATTTTTTGTTTTTTGCACAGGTTTATCTAAATAAGTTTTTACTGGCCTGGGATTTAAATTTGTACCGATTATTTTATTTATCTCGTCTTTGGAAATATTTATTGTACCCACGGAAGAACACCTTTTTTTAACAGTGGTCTGATTAGTTGTTTTTTACTTCTAAAGTCAATATTACCATCACTGTTTAGTTCCATAGTACAAAATAATCAATAATTTTTTACCAACCCACTTATAAAAAAAAAAAATACGGACGAAACTAAGCACGTCTTCACTCTCTGAATGCTACTTACTTTTTTATGACATTTTGTCCACAATATCCACCCCACATTTCATTGTATTAAAAAAATAAATATTTGTTTGGCCCTTTTGGGCCACTGCATCAGTGTGATGAATCGATGAAAATCATTACCTCTTTTCCTTCAAGAATAGTGCCTGGTGGATGAGAAACTATATTTTCCCCACTAGGACGACATAAATAAATTATATGGTATGTTGAAAGTCACATTGCGCCCTAAACAAGACTAACCAAATGTTTTGAAATGTCGTGTCGGCAAGGTTTAATTTACCGAATATTTTCCAGATGGAATTACTAATCGCGTGATAAATAATATTGCATATTGCAATGACGGTGGTCTATCAGGACAAAAGCTCGCATTACATCATATTATAAAAAAAAAATTCAATATGGCGGCCATAAGGAAAACGAAAGTTGATTATGGCTGCACGCAACATAGTAGGCCTAGAATTTTTTTGACACCCTTTTAAAATTCGCAGATGTGTCTTACCCCTCTCCTGAAATTTTCACAGGTCTAGTCCATATAATGATTGAAATATTAAAGTTTTTTTCCTAAAACGCACATTTTTTGTTTTCACTCTGTATATCTTTAAAAGAACCAGTTAAAAATATGCTCAAAACGGAATATTGTTGGGCACTCTGGTACGCAACTTTTCTCCCATTTAACCGACTTTGTATGTCCAACGGTTTCCAAGATCCCCATGTACTTCAAGTTATTCCGGACACCCTGTATATATATATATATATATATATATATATATATATATATATATATATATATATATATATATATATATATATATATATATATCTGTTTGAAATACAGAACTGTGTGTTCCTAGTGAAATGGAGAATTGTTAATTCCTCATTTCACTGTACAGGGTGTCCCAAACTGGACGCGTTCTTATGGGAACAACCCTTATTTGAAGGGATAGAAAAAAATTAACCAAGGTGTCCGGAGCTCAAATTTAATGAGAAAACTACTGGCGCTAACAAAACTTTGCTAATTCTTATCGTTTGGCCACTAGAGGGCGTTTCTCGAATTTCGTCGGTTTTTAAATGCCCCATAATTTTTCTTATTAATAAACAAAATTTAAATTTTTTGATAAAAACTTTCTTAAGGCACTTTTTCTGGTAGAATTCATTGCGATAGGCGGATTTTTTACAGGGCGTTTAGATTTTCGTGCACCACCCAAAAATTTAAATTTTTTTTATATGGACCACCCTATACATTATAAGTTTTTTTGAAAAGCTGGAAAAATTTTCCCTAAATTTTGATGTATAAATTTGTTATGTTTATCTTAGAAACCATTAGCAGTATTACGATTTAAAAATTAAAATAATGTGCCTACAGAAATCAACATTGTCATGACTTATAAAATGACATAGGATGCTAACATGTTATGTTTAAAAACCATATTTAAAGTTGCTACGTAAAAAAGCAGTAGGCCGTGCATATGATTTTTTGTTTTAATATTTTAACAGCTTCTGAATAGTTGAGAATTGACAGTGGTACTTAATATTGTTTAATATTTTGGTATTTTTAGTAAAAAAAAAAAGTAATTTAAATAAGTTTTTAAAAAAGGTTTTGAAAAGTTTTAAAAATATATAAACATTTTGAAAAGTTCAACATGCTTGAATGTTACATAGAAAGCAACAAATGTCAGGCGTCAAAAACTTGTATTTTCAAACATATCCCGAACGGTAGCAACCATCCAGGGATGTATTTGCTAGACTTGCCAAAATCTTCAAAATTTTGGCTCTTTTAACAAACCCAGAGCAAATTATGATCAAAATCAAGAAATTAAAAATGAAAATGAAGTAAAAACTCTAACCGTATTGGGCACTTTATATGAAAATAATGGTACTACTTTCACAAGAAAACTTGAAGCAGAGACAACAGGATTTTGAAAAAAAAACAAATTTAGGCCTTATCAAACCCACAAAATCCATCATCTCCTCCTTGGGGATTTTGATCGAAAAACTCGTTTTTGTGAGTGGTGCAAGATCTAGCAATCGAGGAGGCGATACCTTTTATCTCCATTAATAATATTTTGGTTTAAAAATCAGCTACCTTTAATGTGGGCTCTAGTAAATCAATTATAAGAAAATATTTTATCCTGTTTAAGACAAGTTTATTAAAACTCTCATATTTAAAAGACAATTTAATAAATAAAAATAAACAGAAATTTCATTTTTTTTTTGCATAGGCACCTTTAAATCCAAAACCGCTTCATCAAATAAGCTAGTGTAATCATATCTAAAAAGAGAAAAAAACTTTTAAGGAGATTCTCTTGTTTAATGGTCTAATTTTGATGCATTTTTTGGGATTGTAAGGACCAATGAAGAGACAGAACTTTAGAGTTTTTGCCATTTGTTTGTAAAATATAAATTTTTAGCTAAAGACATGAAATAAACTGTTAATTTTTTTTCGGAACAAAAAATTTCGAATTTCATGTATTTTTTGTCAACTTTAAAAAAAAATATATATTTTTTTTCAAGTGATAAAAAAAAGTACTGTGCGTCCATAGGTGCAGAGTCAACCCTATCAATTTAAAGTGAATCGGTCAAGCCGTTCTCAAGATATGATGGAGAAAAGTTTGAAAAACACAGTTTTAAGAAAAAAGCGTTTTTAGTTTCCATATAATCATACAATAACAATATATACCATAAATATCCTAACGTACCATTAATCTGCGATACCAAGACTAAAATAAATTTTACAACGTAAATAACTAAACTAATTTTATTCTAAACTTGTTTAAACTTGTCTGTACTTGTAAGCATACATTTGTATAAAAGGGTCCCAGGTATCAAGCCAACAGAACACAATAGGCTCAGCCTCTCAGCGCTCAGCTCAGCGCTCCGAACACCCGCCTCTAATAACTGCTGTATCTTTATAATTGCTTTAAATTTTTAAAAATCACTTTACCACCGTATTCTATACATATCAGAGAAACCATTTATTCAAAAAAATAAAAATCGATATTTTGAACCTATTAAACCAGAGAACCCCCTCAAAAGAAGTGCTACTTGACACCTTTTTTGTACTTAGTTTTTAGGGATGGAACGCACCCTTGTCAAGGCGTTGCATTTAGAGATCATAGCGTAAACATGATAGTCATTTGAAATGAAAAACATGAATTTTATCGTTGTTATTTAAAATCTGCATCAAAAAATTGGATACTTTGCTTTTCTTTGAATACTCTGTATTTCAAAAGTCACTGAATCAAAACGGCTTAATGGAGGCATGTACATAAAGAGAATCAAAAAGCTTTTAAACAAGGTACAACTCGACCCATTTTTCGATTGGGGGTTAAATTCGCACAGGTCAAAGGGTTGATATATTGATTACTATATAAAACTAGAAAGTCTTCCCCTCGAAAAAAAAAAGGTAACCGGTACGAGCGTTTTTCTCAAAAAACATGACAAGTACCCAAAAAAAACATTCACTCGTTTTTGATTAGCCGCCCTGTATATTTAATTTTCTATTATTTTTCCTTATTTGTAAAACCACAAATATGCCCTCCTTAATTCTTGCTTCGCTTCTTTTAAACATTTTTAAATTTGATTTTTTTTTTTTACTTCACAAAAAACACTCACGATATGTTAGCGGCAATGCTTTCGAGGTGTGTTTCAAGATTAGTAAAAACTTTCGATTAAGAAAAACCACAAAATAATATAAGTAATTTAAATTTAATAAACCACTTAAAGAAAGTTATAAAAGACGATTAAAAAACTTTGCAAAATTAAAACTTCTACCTTACCTAATTACTTTGTGTCTGGAACTGATTAGGATTAATGTAAAAACTAACTAAAAGTTAAAAGAAAATGTATCTGTAAACATGCCCAATTAAACAAATTGTTAATTTGTGGTATAACAAATTAAGAAAAAACTAGGTTTATAAAAGACTCTTGCTCGACTAGCTTAAGCAAAAAAATTATAGTGACTTTATGTATTGTTAGTAGCGATTGATTCTTATAATGAAAATTTGAAACCATTTTTTATTTAAAAGGTATTATACAACAAAACAAGTTTTTCATTATACTTACTTGTTACATCTATGATAGTCAGTTTCATTTCCAGTCATAGTTCTCGGTTGCATTAGCCTGGCAAAGATTCCACTTGGCAACACTGTAATGCCAGCAAATATCCAGACTACCCCGATGATGCCCGTAGCAGAACGTTTTGATATTCGGGGTTTCAATGGATACATGATAAGCATGTATTTGTCTATGCTGATTGCCACCTGAAAAAAAGTATTAAAACAGTTCTTAGTAAATAAAACATCGAAAAAGACACAATTAAAATACACGGCCCTGCCCCCACGTAAAATTTTCGATTAGGTTTGATGATTTATAACTTTTTTTTGTTTCTTTAAAAGTGTTAGACAATGTAATGGATTCAATAACACTAAAATCTTGCGAGCAGTGCCGTATCTAGGTATGGCCGCGCCCTTGGCGAAGCTTAAAATTTGTGCCCCCCCACACACACCGGGATTTGGGGAGTATGAAATACCCCCCAACGGGGTGTCCAGGGGCTTTTCCCCAAAAGTAGTTAGGCTTTAAAGTTTTTTTTGATCCGAAAATTACGTTTTTTTAAAATACCAATTTTGTGGTGAAATTTGTGTCAAATTCTATTTTTTCCCTTTATACGAAAATATTAGCCTACTATTTGAAAGAGGCATGGATTACATAAAACAACTGTTTGTATCTGACTAAAAGAAATTGGAATATAAATTAACTATATATACTTATTTGCGGATAATTATACTGAATAAATTTTCTCAACAATAAAATCCCAATTACAAAAATACTGTGCATAGCAGTCTTACTAAAACGTACATTTATATATTAATATACATTAAATAATATGCAAGACAATATTTCATTAATAACCATATAACAAGTATTTATTAATTTTGTGGTTTTTTTGGGCGCTGATCACGAATATGGATTTTTTTAGGCGGTAACGTTTCGTTTTTGAGATATCAATCATCAAACCTGAAAACCAAACTAACATCTTATTCCTATATTTCCGTCTTTTTGCACACAATTCTTGATTTTTACATTAAATTGGCACATAGTATTTAATAAACCTCTTAAAGAAACTTGTTTTTATATTTATTTTAACCCTTTTTTTCCATTTAATAGTAAAATCTTACTTTTGAATAACTCAACCATCTATACATAAGGAATTTATTCAGTAAACATGGCCGCGACATCTGAAAATAAAGCTTTGCAATTTATTAGAAAAAGGTGTAAAAGACATATAAAAACAAGTTTTTTAAAGGTGTTTATAAAATATTTTAAGTTTTTTTTTGATGCGGTTTCCAAAAAAACTTCGCCAAATTTTTCATATTCGGATCAGCGCCCCAAAAAACCCCCGGATACCAAATTTGGTTAAAATCGGAGTTGCGGCTACTTTCTAGACAATTACCATTTTGTCAATAAAAAATAATAATAATATAACTACGGTACTGACAACTAATGAAAAAAAAATTATGGCCGATTTTGCGCCCCCTAGGTGGCTGCGCCCTTGGCGGCCGCCCATTTCGCCACCGCCTAAATACGGCCCTGCTTGCGAGTTCCGGTGTCTTTATTTGTTAATTGATACACAACGTTTCGGTTACTGATATATCTTTAACCGTTTCAAGTGATTACTAAAAAGTATTCTTAAATGCTACGACTTATATAATATTCGTTGTTCATTGAAGCTAGGCCAAATTTTCACGGTTCAGCAACGGCTGCCAAATATTCTGAATGTCGACACTAGGTTTGCTAAATACATTTTGCTTGTTCGCAATTATAATAATAATTAATAATTTTTGCTTTCGACCATTGCATGCGGTGTTGGTTTGACCATGCGGTTTGGTCCCTGATTTCGACGTTTTACCTCGTTCCGTATGTTTTTTGTGTTCTTGAACTCTAATTTCGTTTTTTTTTGTTTCCCTGATGTATACCTCACCACATTCACAAGAAATTCGGTAGATTAAGTCATTTATCAAAACATTGTTGTCCGGTCTCGTCATAGTAAGAATACGATAAGATAAGACCAAAAACTCTAATTTGAACAAGACTCTACAGGACCAAAGATTTATGATTTTACCGCATCTAGCAAATAAGTATATTATTAAAACATTATTTAAATCCCAAACCACTCTAAGAAGTATTCTTGCTAAGGCGAGACCGGTCAATAATGTTTTAAAAAATTCTGTATCTACCAAATTCCCCATGAATATGGTGAGGTATACATCGGGAAAACAAGAAAAACACTCGAAATTAGAGTTAAAAAACACAAAAAACATACGGAATGGGGAAAAACGTCGAAATCAGGGATTGCCGAACACGCTTAGTCAAAACAACACCGGATGCAATAGTCGAAAGCAAAATTATTCAAAAAGAAACCCACTGAAAAAAAAAGAAAATTAAAAAAGCTGTTATAATTGTAAACAACCAAAATGTATTTAGCAAACCTAGTGTCGACATTTCGAATATCTGGCAGCCGTTGCTATACCGTGAAAAATCGGTCGGGCTTATTATTCTGGTAATACTCACTTTTTGCTAAGGTGATATTATACGTGGGTAAATAAAAATTTTATATTTTGTCCTATCTTTAAAACCCCTGTGGTGAAATTGAGGTAGCTAATTTTGGTTAAAAGCCATCTGTTAAAGTCTCGAAGATATCCCTATTTTTTTTAATTATCCAATTACCTTTTCTCTAAAAGCTGCACGATCTTGAATAAACACTAATAAATGTAATGTATTGATAAAAAAATATCGATGAGCATATCGGTATAAATTAAACGAGGCTTGCGTTGAAAGTAAAGCTCTTCGCCTATCGTTACATTGAAGACGTCCTTCCAGATGTGGTGGTTCCATTTGCGTCTTTCGTTGAAAACCAATTTATATTGATGCTCTATACCGCCAGACCTCACGTTGCCCAAGTGATAAATGAGTATTTGATCTGAAGGTTTTAGAGGGTGGTAATACCACAGCACTTAGACCTCAGTAGGTCCTTTGTACTTCCTCTTGTAGGCGGAAGATTTACTGCGTCGTCCAGCCTATTTATTTAATATAGTTAACGACGTTTTTATGTGGAATCTCCCTAATTTTGGCTAATAAAGGCCAGTTTGTGCCCAGCATGGAGTTTCGTTTAAATGTGAGGGCGGGACTTTTGCAAAGAATATGTTCCACAGTTTTATTTTCTTGTTTACAGCCTCTGCATATTTCTGTGCCAATTAAACCTAATTTAAATAGGTGTCCTTGTAGCCACGCAGTGGCCAGTTAGAACGCCCGTTAGTACTTGGGGGTTCCTTCTGGACATCGTAAGGCATCTCTTCGCTATTTCCTTGTCTTGAAAACTTACCAGTGTTTCTGAAAGGTTGCAATTCGTAGTTTTATTCTACTTTTCTTAAAACAAACAATGAAAGTATACTTTTATGATATCTGTTATCGCTCTCTGTTGCCAATCCAATGGTTGGGGCGGGACCGACAAGCTTTGGTCCCTTAGCGCCCTGGCTAGCGAGTCAGCGGTATACTAACCTCGATATGTCATGTCCCTTGATCCAGGTAAAGTTAACCACCTTATTTTAAGAGATAATAATTTTGGCATGGTGACATTTTAGTACAAGTCCGAAAATAATGCGTGGTCCCTTCGGGGCTAATAGTGTTTGTCTACTGTCTGTATAAATACAGATAGTATTGTTGATGATGTTGCGATTTTTAATTTTGTGAGTTGCTATGGTTATGGCCGTCAGTTCCGATTGAACCACGCTGGGTTCAGCACCCATTGTCCATCCGATTTTTAGGTTTATAGTTGTTGAGTATATGTCACAGCCTGCGCCCACCTTGGTCTTTGATCCGTTAGTGTAAAGGTTAATGGTTTCTTTAAGCTCACCCTTTTTTTATATTTTTCCTTTTGTGTTAACTGTATAGGGTTTGTTAAAAACAAATCTAGCTGCAATTGAGTCCGCTCTTGCCTCACAGGAGTCGTCCAGTTGAGCCGGTACTTACATTAGTATCTAGACCGACAATGCAAAAGCGTGTTAGAGTCTAAATGAGTATCAGGATTAAAAAGATTGGAATGGTTCGCAAGCCACCCAAATCTTAATCCGATTAAGTATTAATTTATGGAAAGAATAAAAAGGGCTGAAAAATATTAGACTTCTCCACAGAAAATAATAAAAACCTTATTAATTTGATGCCAAGAAGATTGCGAGCTGCCATTGCTGCGAGAGGGGACATTCCCGCTTTTAAATTATTTTTAAAATAGTTTTAGTGCATTTAAATTTCTCAATAAAAAAACCCAAAAACAGTGTTTTAATTTATTTTAACTTGGGCAGCCTTTACAAAAAAATATATAATTGGATAATTTCAAAAACAAAATCTTACAATTACCTCTAAGAATATACAAAAGAACTTTTAAACAAAATCAGCTACCTCAATTTTTACTCGGGGTGTTTTAAAGTTAGGACAAAATATGACGATTCCAATTACCCATGTACAATACCACCTAAGCAAAAAGTTGGTATTACCAGAATTATAAAAAACAATATCAAGACATGTACCCACAAACTGATGAGAAAATCTTTAAAATTAGAATACCTATAAGAAAGTTATAAATCATTAAGCTTAAACATTTTAAGTGGCGCAATTTTATGCCGGGGAATGTATATTAATGCGGAGGAATAATATAATTAAGGAAACGATTTTTAAAATAGTAATAGAATGGAAAAATAATTTTATTTTGCATATATTTTTCGCTCAGATTTATTCATTTTTCTACTTTTTCCATTTCTTTTATATGGAAGGTGTCCGAATTCGGTGTTTCAATCAGAAACTATAAAATAGGAAACAACTAACCAATGGAAAAAGTTTTAGGTAATATGTTCGGTAACAAACACGCTATAGGCGCGTTTTTAGCCAACCCTAAAAAAGGAGGTTATCAATTCGATACGTATGTTTGTAATATTATTGGAACTACACTATATTTACAAACAATAATTAATAAAGACTACTAAACAAATATACAAATTTTTATAGGTATATATGTTTGAGTGTTTACCCATGCATTTACTTTTATATGAATTATGACCACTTTTGTGTTTGGCTTACTTTTACTTCAACTAAGGGGACAATAAAAATTTTATTAAAATTGATTTAATACTTTTTATGATATGGACTAATCAATACGTGTAAATGTAATGGTCTGGCTTATTGATACGAGCTACGGGTGGAATGTCAAAAGAAAACAATCTCCCAACCCTGGTAAAACTCTGGTGCATTTAAGAAAATCATCAACAAAACTATTACTTACTAGTACAAAAAAAATATGGTTGTTAAGTAAAATGTCTTCACTCCACATTTAATCTTGAATATTTTGTTTTAGTTTTGATTAAGTTTTATACTCAATAGCTTTGCTAGCGCCGACCACAAAAAAAATAATTTTGTTTGTTTATATATCAAAAATATAGTTTTATGTTATTTTTCTAAATACCTTTTTTATTTTTTTTTTTCACAGTATTCAAAATCTTTAAGTTTTGGTACTAACCCACCTTGTGAGTTTTACATGGACCATTGCAGAGATAATGAAGTCGGACATATACCCATTTGTAATGACGTCATTTTTGTTTAGGATGTTTCAAACAGCGGTACCAATAAATTAAAAAAAAAATGGTGATTTATTCCTTTTTTATATATTTTGTTATGTAAAGTATTCGTCACTGTCAATCAAAAACGCTGGTGTGTTAACTTGTCGAAAGTTATTTTAAAAAGTTTCAAATAGTACCGAGAAAAAGATATAATAGATATTGAAAATTCGCAGCCAATATCTTGGCTTTTTTAACTAAAAAAGGAACAAATTTGAAACGGAATCGCAGATCAAATTAAAAATGCAATACAGCGAGCCGCAAATGCAACAAAATTGAGCCCAAAACATAAAGAAGAATGGGATAAAATCAGACTAGGATTTCGCTTCCGGTGTGTCTTCCAAGCAAAATTATTCAAAAACCAAAATTAAAACATATTTTAAAATTATGATTCGAGACACAATTTAATCTATGTACGCCAGAAACGAATATATAACATTGGCAACAATAAGACAAAAGTTCAGGGAGGAAATTGAATATTTTGAGTTTTCCATTGACTTTCTAAGAAGATGGATCAAAAGTATAGGGTATTTGATGTACTTGCCAGATATTGTTTATAAAAGAATTTAGGTTACTTTTCTCAAGTTTTCATTGACGAGACGTGGATCTTTAGCAAGAAATAATTTTGTATTAACTGGCAAGATGACACCAATCAGCGTTATGAACTGCGTTTGTTTATCATTTAAAATAAATTGTAATAATTGATAATTGTTATTAAATTTGTTAATTAATAAATACTGCAAAATTATTTTTATTATTTGAGATTGAAAGTGTATAGACGAATATAAAAATATAATATACTGAACTGAATTTCTGAACGTATAAAAAACATAACAGACTATTAATTTTTGAACGCGATAGTAAATTGTCTAACCTAATATTGATTGCCAAAATATGTTATTATATATTTACACCATACGTTTTTTCTCACCTGGATGACGTAACTACAAATGGAAATAATTCAACTATACATATTTTTTGTTGTCAATACCAAAAAGAGTAACTTACCAAAGTGTACGCACTCACAAACACACTCAAAGCACTAACATAACACACAACCGGACACATAAAAGCTCCAAACGGCCAATATTGCAATAGTACCGAGACCGAAGTGAACGGTACGCACAGCAGAGTTATCAAAATATCTCCAACGGCTAAATTCATAATAAAATAGTTAGTAACAGTTCTCATTCTAGGAGACTGCATAACAATGTAACACACAAACACGTTACCAAGTAACGCTATTACAAATATTGTTCCATACATAGCGTAAACAAGTCCCGAAAACACCAGATTACGCGTCACGTAGTCCTTCGGAACGATGTCACATGATCCGTTCATGTCCAGTACCCATATTTGTGAAGGGAATGTGGTGGTTGTGTCTAGCTCGGTGAAATTATCGATATCGAGGTTGTCCATGGTGGTTGTCATGTAATTGTTTACGGTGGTGGTCATAAGACTGTTTATAGTGGACGTGACGAAATCGGTCATAGTGGCTGTTACCAGGTTATCCATGGCTAATGGAGGGTTTTTATGGTTCAAACATTATCTGAAAATAAAAACAAAAAAAGTATTATTTGCTTGTTTCTCCTAGATATTTTTTAAAATACTTTATACAGTGCGAGAATCTAATTTGGAATTAACTTAATAAATAGAACACAGGTTTTTTTTTCTAAAAATGCTTAAACCTGTCGATAAAAATTATTAGTTGCGCTCTTTTCTATAAAAAAATATTTATAAAGTATAGAGAACCTGCGTTAGAACTAGGGCCCCTCTCCCGTTAGTTTTGTAAGTTCGTACGTGATGACAAGCATTTCAATACTGACTCACGAATTATGTAATTTTTTATTAAATATTTCCTTGTAATATTTACAAATTTCATACATAACTATGTTACAATAACTTACTGAAACAATAAAGAATAATGAGAAAGTTATAATTAAGTGATTATTAGTAGAAAAAACGTTAAAAACAAGCAAAGATTTGGTAACTCCGGTTGTTGTATTGTGTCATATACATAAACTGAGTCAAATATAAAATTTTATTTGTTTTCATCAAAACATCATTTAATAGTACGTCGATAAAAGCAAATAAAAGCAGTTAATGGTATTAACTAAGTGTATATGCTTTGACAATAAATATTCAGTGTGTACATAATTTAAGAAACAAAATCATTATTTGCTTAAGCAAAAAAAAACTAATAATTTTAAATTGCGCATTTTGAGACAAAATATAAATATACAGTTTGACTCATGTAGTAGTAATGACGTTATCGATGATTTTTTAAACAGAAACCGCCCTATTTTAGGTCAGATTTATAATCTCCAAGAAGAGCCGATTTTAAAAACATAAAATACTTATGATTTTAGGTGGCAATTTCGTAGTTACAGGAAGTTAAAGCATTGTGTAAATGTTGTTTTTTTTTCTTACGGCCGAGTGATGATCGCGTTGTTAAATTTAGCAATGGCCTTAGCAGTTTAGAATGTTTAACAAAACGTCATTGTCATTGTTATTCAACGATTTTAGTAGGCAACCTGTTAAAATCTGACATTTTGTTAAACATTCTAAACCGTTGTTAACTTTTAACAATTTGCTAAGTTGACAACGGTTTAGAATGTTTAACAAAATGTCAAATTTTGACAGGTTGCCTTCTAAAATCATTGAATAACACTGACAATGGCGTTTTGTTAAACATTCTAAACTGCTAAGTCCATTGCTAAATTTAACAACGCGATCATCACTCGGCCGTTAGTGAAGTAGATAAATGCGTAAGTAATTTAATCATATTACTAAAATACTTGACAAGAAATTTTAATTTGTCAGCAAAACAAGCATTACCATATTTACAAGACAGATATTAAAAAGTGTTTTTAAGTATTGCTTGTACCCACTTACACAAAATTGAGAAAAAAGCAAAAAAAAACTAAGACCCGGTACCTACAAAACCGTCAATTAACATCATTAGAATGTTTTATTTTTGAAATCAAATCTTTCTGGAGGTTATAAATATCCAATCAAATAGGGTATTTTAATTTAAAAAGGTCGTCGATGACATCATATCTACTAATTTTTATTTTAAGTAAAAAAATGCCCAATACAAAATTGTTACCTACGACGTGTTGGGGAAAATTTTTAATGTTTTTTGGCTTTACCAAATAATAAATTTGTTCTAAGTATTATATATACAATTTTTACTACCCAGTAACCACGAAAGCGCCACCTAAAACCAAAGGTGTTTTATGTTAAAAAAAAAACTCTTCTTGAAAATTATAAATTTGCATCAAAATATTGGGGTCGTCATTTAAAAAATCGTCGATATATCTACTACATTAGTTACCCCGTATACTTTTATGTCAAAAAATGCGCAATTTAAAATTATTATTTACGTGTTTAAGGAAATTATGATATTAATTTTACTGTTTCTTTAGCCCAGATGGTACCCGTAAATCCGAGAAATTTATTTTTTTAAACCCACTCTTTATAATAACAATGTTTAACATTTTCTATTTTATTAATTAATTTATAATTGCTAAAGCGATCAGTAAAAAATTCTATTTCTCTCACATACTAAATGCTTAATTTTGCCACCATGAGCGCTAGTGTATAATCAGCAAGGTCACGCAGGTGTGCGACAAAAAATACGAATCGAAGTATTTTCATAAAAAAAAACTAGTTTTCAATTTATTAAATTCATATCACGTTAGAGACTTACACTGTATGTGCAAAGTGCAAGAAATTTGGAGAAATATTATTTTGTTTTAATGACAAGCGAGTTAGTAATGTAGCCATTCCCGAAAATTGAAAAATGTTTCAGTATTTTTACAGCGCAGGAAAATAGTTACAGTTAAATAAACGTTAAAAAATATTTTGGAATGGTTATACCAAAAATGATGAGCAGATCTTATAAAAGCGTGTAAACACCACCTGGTCCTGCCTTTTTTTGGATCGGTCACACCAAATTAATTTTTCAGCAGTTTTACACTATCAATAATTCAAAATAAAACTTAAAAATCATATAAACCTAAATTATAATTTAAAAAAATGGTATTTAATAATCTTTTATATTTAGTCCCACACTTCTGTTTAAATTAATTGTAATAATAACTATGTGGGTATACTTTGACATAATTATTAATTCCTGGGCTTAATACAGAAAAAAAGGTAATTAAAAAGGAAAATATGTTTTAATGACGAGCCTTTCCTACACTTGTGACATCTTAATTAAAATAGCACTTTAGGCTAGTTTTTTACAGCTTTTATTATATTATTTACAGTTTTTGCAATATTTGTAGGTATGAAAATTCGTTATCTTTACCTATTTTCTAATTAGGTTTTTTTAAATATTTTCTTTATCTATTTTCACAACTTTTTCGAGTATGATTTTCATTATTTACTTTTCTTTATTTACATAACCTTTCTGAGTATGATGTACGTTATTTTCTAGTACCCATTTTTATAACTATTCTGGGTAAAAATGTTACTATTTTATCATTTAATTAAAAAAATGATGATTTCAGCTATATTTTATTTAAGTATATTTATATATTTTATTTATTAAGTATATATTTATACATGGTGCCCGTAAAATAACTAGCAAGCCTGTTATTTTCTTTAGAAGTGTCAGACGGTTTTGACATTTTATTGGTGTGTTAGGCTAAATAACATGCAGATTTTTTATATTTAAACACCTATGTGTCTCCTTCTTCTTCTCTGGGAGCCGTATTGATTCACTACCGGAGGCAGCGCAGCCTCTTGGGCTTTTTGTGCCTAATCTCTCCTCATCTTTTATACCAATCCTCCCATTAGACTTGTTTCTTTTACAAGTCTGTATTACCCCGAGACTGGTTGGTTGATATGTTCCTGTGGGCTCATATCCGGTTGCCCAAATAATGCCTGTCTTTTGTAATTCAATGTTTCACATTCGCACAGGATATGGTAGGCTGTTTCTTCTCCCTCGTCGCACATTCTGCAACTTGGGTCCCCATTGTATGAGCCTATCTTGTGTAGGTGTCCTCTTAGGTTATCATGTCCTGTTAGTAACCCTACTGATATGCGAAGTCTTTTCCTACTTTGTCTAAGTAGTTCTTCCTTCGTTTTTTTGAAAGGGCCCCTTATGAAGCTTTTTCCATGTCTAATTCTACTAAGGTTTCCCCAGTATTCCTTGTGTTTATTTCGGATCCATTCCCTGATATGCCCTTGTGCTGTGGTTTTGGTCACTCCAAGGGCAGGTTCTGATCCAAAGTATGGTGTGGATAATCCTTGTCTTGCAAGCTCATCCGCCTTTTCGATGCATTCTATTGCAGAATTTCCTGGTACCCACAAGATAGTTATTCTGTTGCGTTCTCCCAGTACTTCCAGGTATAAATTTTACTATTTTATTATTTAATTAAAAAATGATGATTTAGGGTAGACTAATTAAAAAGAAAATTTTATTTGTAGCAGTATTCCAGACAAACACATGGGTAATATATCCATATATTTATACAAGGGCCTATAAAATTACTAGCAAGTCTGTGATTTTCATTAGATGTGTCAAACGGTTTTGACATTTTATTGGTGTGTTAGGCTTAATAACATGCAGATTTTTTATATTTAAACACTTATGTGTCACTTCCGGTTTAACCGGAAGTGCTACCAGTTCCGGTATTTTAAAAGGAACAAGTTGCATACTTAAAAAATGATAGATTCTACAAGTAATTCTAGAAAAATAGCTTGACGAGCTTTTAAGCAAATGGCGTTTAAAAATGCCATAGTAACCGCCATTTTTATCGTTTTGTTAAAAAACGAAAGAAAGTGGATAAAGAATAATGCCATTCATTAAACTTATTAAATGGGCCTTATTTTTTAAGCCCGTAAAAATATAACTTCCGGTAAAACGGCATCATATTCTATCTCTAAACCTAACAGGTTTGGAGATATTAATAGTAAAATACTAGGATGCCTTGAAAGTAGCGAAGAAAAATTGAACATATTTTTAAATTAATCCAAGGTGGTCTTTCCAGCGCTGGTAAATGTATTTCTAAGGTCATCGATGTTTTATGGCTTTGTTCGAAACACGTGCTGTTTAATGTGGCCCTTAATAAAACAGTCCAATGGGTTTAAGTCCGGTGACCTTGCGGGCCTTCTAACAGGCCACTGGTGCCCATTTATTTAAATTCATACACTGACTTATCACAAAATCTCGAAAACTACTTGACCTATAAAAATTAAATTTGGCACAAAGTTATATTATAAGAAGACGTAAGCTTAGAAAAGGGTTTTAATAATTGCCTCTAAAGGGGTAAAATGAGGGTTTAAATTTTGGTGGAACTTTTATTTCTAGACCAAGACGAATAAAAATTGGTATGTGCGCTATTGATTACGATTAATAATGATTTGTTTTAACACTTTTGAAATAACAACCCTTGAAATGGAATAAAAGTTGTAAATATGGAAGTTGCTAATTAGATTTCTGATTATCCAAAGAAACAAAAAGTGATAGTATAGATTAAAAGTAAGGATAAAAGTTTTTATAACAAATTTGTCATTTATGGACATAGAACTATGAAAATGTAACCACTTTATTAATTGTCATTTTTTACGATAATAAATTATTTAAATGTTAGTTGTTTTAAAGAGTGTTTATAAAAACATAATATGTGCTAAATCATTAACAAACGCCATTTATATTAGTTGATAATAATAAATAAAAAATGCTTAATGGCACGACGCGCGCTACGCCGCAGAGTGTATGAGAAAAGATGGAGCGACAGAGTGGGAAAAGGGATGGAGATATCCCTCTAGAACGTTAAAAAATTAAAATAGCCAAAGCGGGCAAATAGCTATTATTAAAAAAACTACTTCTAGAGAATGTTCAATCTTCTATTTTACTTTGTATATTTCAAATAAAAGTTTTTTTTTTTAATCCAAACCGTTTTGAACTTTTCAGTACATTAATAAACCGATAAATCGAGCTTTTAACCTACACAAAACAACCATCGCCGCGTATTTACATAATTCAAAAAAGAAAATGTCTCTTTGGATGCAAAATCGGTGATATAAAATACCGAATGCGATGCATATTGTGTATTGATTTTAAAAATCTAATATCCGGAATAATTTAAATTCTGATACAGATAAAGTGCTGATCTTCAGCATGGATATTACCATTTCTTAAACTTTTCTTGGTACATTTGAACTTAAACCCTATTGTTAAAGAAAAGCAAATAATAAAAGAATGTTTTGATTTGTATATTTATCCTCATGAAAAATTATACAATGACCAGTGAAGTATATATATATATATATATATATATATATATATATATATTATATATATATATATATATATATATATATATATATATATATATATATATATATATATATATATATATAATATATATATATATATATATATATATATTGATGATATTTATTGAACCATTTTTTAGATATTTAAGCCTAAAATATAAATAAATTGAATTAAAAAAAATATTACTATCAAAAAAGCTATTAAAACAATATAATTGTTTTAATAACGTTTTGGATATTGTAAAAAGTTGAAATTTATTATTTTAACTATTAAAATTAGTTTGTATTGCTTTTATTGTCGATGGGCTATTCAGAAGAACAAAAAATCTTTATTATCGTTTTTATGGTTACAATAATAATGTGACGACAGTTCAAAGGAATATTACTATTATATCCTTAACACCGGTACCATCTATAGATACTATTAAATACATAGTAAGAAAGTTTATTGAACAAAAAAGCTATAAAAGGAAAAAATGCAGCACGACATGAAAATAAGGTTTGGTTATCCTCGTTTTTTTCAGGAAATTATTATATTTTTTCTATTGGACTTGCACTAACTACTTTTAATATTTTAAAAAATCCGGGTTATTAATCTCGGATGCGGCATCTGAACTTTTAATAAAACAGATTATAAAATTTATTTAACCCAAAATTTTACAAAATTTTATCCTTATAAATTTATGTCCGTTCAGAACCTTCCTGAACAAACAGCGGAGCAAACCTAAGTATGCATTAAATAGCTAGGTTTATAGCAGGATCCAAAGATTTTAAATAAAATTTATTCACCGACAAGTCTTCCTTCACTTTAGCAGGAATGTTTAATCAAAAAAAACATTATGAGTTAAGAAAACCCTTACCAAGTTCAGCAACATAACAGTTCTATTTTTCCATGGCTTTCCTGATACTAATATGAAACTTTTTGTAATTTATTAAAAATTTAACCTAAAATATCTCAAAATGGTTCTTTCCAAATATCATCAATGTATATATTTTTTAAATCAGAAAAAATATTTTGTTGTACAATTCCGGGTGTTTCATTTAAAAGTTGAAGTTGCCTATTTTTTCTATGTTTCTATTGCGATATTTTTTAGTGATAATTTCAAAAGATAATTTGGAAAAAAATCCTAATTTTTATTTAAAACATTTTTTTCTGTCTTTCAAAAATGAAGGCCTATAAAAATGAAATTTGACACAAAGTTAGATTATGAAAAGAAGACGCAAGCTTAGGAAAAAGGTTTTAGATAAGTCCCTCCATAAGGAGTAGAATGAAGAGTTAAAATTTGTGTGGAACTTTTTTTTTTAGACCAAGACAAATTGGTATGTGTGCTATTGATTACGACTAAAAATGATTTGTTTTACCACTTTTGAAATAACAACCTCTTGGTGGTTAAAAGAGGGATAAAAGTTCTAAATATGGAAGTTGGTAATTAGGTTTGAGATTACCAAAAAAAAAAACAGAAAGTGGGTATAATTTATCCCCTAACAGATTAAAAGTCAGGATAAATTTTTATAACAAATTTCTCATTTATGAACATAGAACTATGAAAATGTAACCACTTTATTAATTGCCATTTTTTACGATAATAAATTATTTAAATGTTAGTTGTTTTGAAGAGTGACTATAAAAACATAATATGTGCTAAGTCATTAACAAACGCCATTTATATTAGTTGATAATAATAAATAAAAAATGCTTAATGGCACGACGCGCGCTTCGCCGCAGAGTGTATGAGAAAAGATGGAGCGACAGAGTGGGAAAAGGGATGAAAATACCCCTCTAGAACGTTAAAAAATTAAAATAGCCAACGCGGGCAAATAGCTATTATTAAAAAATCTACTCCTAGAGAATGTTCAATCTTCTGTTTTACTTTGTATATTTCAAATAAAGTTTTTTTAATCCAAACCGATTTGAACTTTTCAGTACATTAATAAACCGATAAATCGAGCTTTTAACCTACGCAAAACAACCACCGCCGCGTATTTACATAATTCAAAAAAGAAAATGTCTCTTTGGATGCAAAATCGGTGCTATAAAATACCGAATGCGATGCATATTGTGTATTGATTTTAAAAATCTAATATCCGGAATAATTTAAATTCTGATACAGATAAGGTGCTGATGTTCAGCATGGATATTACCATTTCTTAAACTTTTCTTGGTACATTTGAACTTAAACCCTATTGTTAAAGAAAAGCAAATAATAAAAGAATGTTTTGATTTGTATATTTATCCTGGTAAAAATTATACAATGACCAGTGAAGTACACATCATATGCTATTCGTTTTATTAATAGCTTTATTTGAAACAGCACTCTGGC
This sequence comes from Listronotus oregonensis, assembly GCA_019359885.1. NCBI lineage: Eukaryota > Metazoa > Arthropoda > Insecta > Coleoptera > Curculionidae > Listronotus > Listronotus oregonensis. The sequence continues at coordinate 6,892 of JAHBCN010008933.1, read as the reverse complement.
ATTTATTTTCAGCTTCTATCAAGATGAAAATAATCAAAGAAATTGTCTGTCAATTTTTTTTTCAAAAAAAAAAAATAAAAGTCGGGTTATTTCTGAAAATATGAAAAAAGTTATTGAAATAAATATCCAAAGTTTGCGCAAAAAATTTCCGATGCAGTTATTAATCAGCTAATAAATAATTTTCGGTCCCAAATGTAATGAAATATAATCTGGGTAAAAAAATAAAAATTTGGCCTTTTAATAAGTTTAATCCAAAGTATTTTACATATTTAACTTAAAACCAAATCATTTACAAAAATATTTATTTTATTTACATTCCGCAAAAATTGGTTTGATTTAGATTATTTTATAATCATGTTTTAATTATTCGGATGAAAACTATTCATGGGCAGATCAAACCATAAAGTTAATGTTTCCTAACCAATGATTTAATCACTTGAAGGATTGGGTAAAGCAATTCTCTTGTTTAACATTGCAAAACTAATATTTTAACTTTTAAATTTTCAACCAACGATACTCATTGAAACTAGTGTATTAGAAAATAAATCTGTGACCCTTTTATCGTTTATATACATTGACAAAAACCTAAAATTCAATGAACATTTTTTTAAATTAAATAGAAAACTTGCTTTGGGTGATACGTGTCAGGGTGGTTTACAATGAGCTAGGAGGTCACTGGCAAAGTCTGTTTTTCCTTTAGAATCTCACCCTGAAAAATTGTTTTTTGGGGTTTCTTTCTTTCTCCACCCCAAAAGAGCTTTATTTCATATGCGGAATTCTACCAGAGAACACTGTCCCGTATTTCCTAAGGAAAAAAACTTGACATTGCCTTGTATTTTTATATAAGAGACGACCATGCTTATTCTTAAAAAATAATGACAATGAAATATGAGCGTTTAAAATACACGTAATTTTAATAAACATGTTTCCAATACCTGCAAGCTCCTTTACAAAAAGTCTATAATATATGAATCTTTAAAAATGTACAACCATCTACCGGTTTCTTTGAGGTATATTAAAGATATAAAACGCTTTAAAAAATCAGTTAAAAAGATGTTGAAAATGAAGGCATGAATGAATCTGTTCACAATTTTGTTCATTTTTTTTTCACTTGACAAATTTTTTAGTAATCTGTCATAATTGATAAAAAAAACTATTTTAACTACTATTAACAAAAAAACCGTTACTAATTTAGGCAGTAACAAAAATTGCCAAAAAAAAAAAGAGTAAAGCAAAATTGTGGACAGACCATAAACGATTAATCCCAAAAAAAAAAAACCGGGAAAAAAAAAAGTTTTAATAAAAAAAATTTTAAGATTGCGCTTTTTCCTTATTTGGGGCAGTTTTTTCCCCGACACCAACATAAAATTGTTTTTATTTAAAAAACCCGTTTATCTTAAGTAAAAATTGGCTAACCAAAACAAAGGATAATCCAAGCCATAAATTCAATACACTATCTATTCATTTTTCCCCCGGGGGGAATAAAAAAGGGCCAAAATTTTTAAAGAATAGCTTTATTTCTTGTATACTTTAGATTATCAAAAAAAAAGGGGGGGCTTAGTATGACTTTATTTATTTTCTTTTTAAATTTATTTTTAAGTATATTTATGATCATTATTAGCTCATACAAAATAATTTAATATTTTCCCCTTAAAGCATTATTATTTCTTAATCAACGATTATAGTGTATGAAACTATATACAGGGTGAGTCAAAAGAAGTGGGCCAAACTCTAAAGGTGAAATCTGTACATCAAAATAATAAATAAAACCTAATTGTTTTTAAACCAATTTTTAAATTTTTTAGTTTAAAACCCCAAAAAAAATAAACCCCCTTTTGTAATAAATGATGTTACTGTTCGCATTTAAAAAGGTTTCACTTCAGTATGTCAGTATAAAATGCTACATTGATTTTTGTTAACTTTTTTCATTTAAATTTTATAAAATTCACATTTATGCACATTTCCAATACGCCAATATGGTTTTTATTTATGGTTTGTGTAATAGCAATGCTACTGCCGCTACTAAAAAATATCGTTACCGATTTTCATATCAAACGACACCGAACAGAAAGGCATTTATTAGAGTTTTCAATTTTGGGGACCGGGGCGATTCCAAGTGCTAATGTAATATCTGAACGGGGCCATTCCACAGGATTTAGAAAAAATATAAAATATCCTTGCTTTAGTAGAAGAAGATGCAACGACTAGTTCACGAAAAAAATTGGGGTCTTATTTGGGGGAATTTTGGGAAAAAAATATCAATATTCTTCACGAGCAAGGCTTGTGAAAAAAAAATTTACGCGCGAAAATTCGAAATTACAGAAACGTCAGACAGGACCGGTGCATCACCCGTCGTCGACCAATCGGGGGGTTCCCCCAAACCCGCGCGCGCCGTTAGTTACCTAGGAACCCCGAGGTGGAAAGGGTTCATTTTTTTTATCAGGGCCCCAAACACTAAGTTTTTTTTTTGAAACGCAAAAAGGGGTTATTTAAGGTCAACCTACAAGCAAGATACCCATTTTTAAAAAAAAGAATACTTTTTCAGATGGGAAATGGGGTTTCATCTTACATCAGCATTTAAAAACTAAAAAAAAAAAAAATGTCGATTGCCCCGCACCCGGGGAAAAATTTAAAAGGTTTTTTTTGGCAAAATAAAATACTGCGTGTACAGAATTTCAACCCAGGGACTACGCCAAGCGTATGAAATTTTTTTAGTGAATAATAAGTAATCCTTATCTTGTACCTCCTTTTTACTGACGAAGCTACATTTACCGTGACAGCGTCAATACTAATCGAAACTGCCATGTATGGTCGGAAGAAAATCCCCACGTTATAGTTAAAAAAAGTTTTCAACGGGTTTTTAGTAAACCTTGGGGCGGCATGACCGATAATAATTTAATTTGGGGAAAAAGGGGAGATTTTCATATCTCACCGAAAGGCATCGATATTTTTTTAATAGTTTTCTTTTTGGGAACAGTGACCCAAGCCCTTTTAAAAATTTTTTTAGGGGGGCGAAAACGCCCCGGGGGAAATGGGAACAATAGAAAAAAAAGGGGGTCTGCTTTTTTTAATGTCGTTAAAACGGAGTTACAAAAAAAATTTATATATATATATATATTATATATATATATATATATATATATATATATATATATATATATATATATATATATATATATATATATATATAATATAAGAGATGTTTACTTAAAAATCAATTTAAAACCTAAAAAAAGAATAAAGGATACTAAATTAATCTTTTTTTTAAAATAATTTTTTAAAAATTTTTTTTTAAAATTTTTTTTTAAAAGAATCTAATTTTTGCTTTTCCGATTATAAATTTAAAAATAAAACAAATTATTTAAAAAAAAAAAAATTCAAAAATTACATACATAAATAAAAAATAATTTTTCCTCTTTTTACAAAAATTTTTTTGGCAAAATCAAATTATTCTTTTTTTTTTGTCTTACCCCAAAAATTTTTTAAATTTTTTTTAGATAAGTTACTACAACTGTCCACAACAAACCCAATAGGCAAGTAATCCACAAAAAATTTTATTTTATATTTACAATTTTTTTTTGGGAAAAAAAAACAATAAAAAGGGAATTAGGTTAGCCCAAATCAATTATTTTTCTAAAAAGTTTCACTTAGAAAAAGATTTAAAATTTTAAAAAACCCCTTTTCATACAAAAATTATATATATATATATATATATATATATATATATATATATATATATATATATATATATATATATATATATATATATATATATATATATATATATATATATATATATATATATATATATATATATAATATAGAATATATATATATATATATATATATATATATATATATATATATATATATATATATATATATATATATATATATATATAAGGGTATAAAAGGGGGGGAAAATAGGGAGATACGGGTTTAAAAAAGGTTATGAAAATATACATAAAAAAATAATAAATTTATATGCTTTTACTACCGCTGTAAAAAAAAAATGTTTTTTTTAAAATCATCCGGGAAATAATTTTTTCTTTCCCAAAAAAACGTTGATTTTATACCGCAAAAAGTAATAAACTTTTTATATTCCACATACCGCTTTATAGACCTTCCACATGTGTTTCCATTTATTTGGTTTGATAGCAAAAAGATACAGTGATTTTTTTTGCTTATTCGTAAAAAAAATTGTTTTTTTATCTAAATTTACATTTTTCAAATTTAAATGCCATTAAAAGGTGGATTTTTCGCATTCTTTGTATCTATTTTTCTCCATCAAAACACCAATATGTGGTAGGAAGCCTTTTCCCGTCGCACTACTCCATATGCTCATTAGAAGAAAGCCATATTATGTAATAACAGTCATATTCATTCATTTGCAGTCAATTTGGAAAGACTCAGTACTTCCTATCTTGTTTGTTCCTTTATCTCAAAAGTGTCTCCCAACCTCCAAATCTTTAAGTCTTTACCCCAACACGACCTAGGCACACACAGGCCCGTTAATTTATACATAGGTCATTTTTTCGACTATCAGCACCACAGCTTGGATAAGTGGGGTTAGCCATTGGGTTGACCTGCTACCCTTGCCAGGAGGTAAAATTGGACCTTTTAAATGAGGCTGGAGAACAATTTTAAGTAGGTTCTTGCAGCATTTTAAAAATTTGTGTAATTGTCCTTAAAGAAACCCAAAACATAAAAGTCAAGATCTAGCTAAAGGGTAGCGGCCTCCTACAGACCCTTGAATTAAAAAAATCAAGGGTTGGTAGGAGTAGGTGGAGGCTACCCTTCAGCCAGACCTTGACTTTTATGTTTAGAGGTTCTTTAAGGATAAATCCAGAAATTTTCAAAGTGCTTTAAGAACCTACTCAAAATTGTTAACCAGCTCTTCTACTATATTTTATCAAGATATTACAGATTATACCATATACGTTTATATGTAAAATATAAAGTAGGTATATTAAAAACTAGTTTTATAACAGCTATTGGTGCAAGATCATTCATATTTGTATTATCTCAAATATCTTATATCTTAATATAAAACAATGTTTTAAAAAATAAATAACATTATTGAATATTTTTTTATGCATACTTTTTTTATAAAAAATAAAATTAATATAATATAAAAGAATAATCGGAAAAAATATGAACAGTAGTAGTAAAATGCAAAAAATCATATTTTGGTCATATTAAAATAAAAATACTAGGCATCGGTCCAGACTTAAATTTTAAAATAAAAAAAAAATTCATTTGAAACTTCGGGAATGGATTTACTTTAGCAACTTTTCATCTTTAAAAATTCTAAAAATTAGTTAGTTGTTTGTGACATGCGTCAATTATGTTTGGGGCGCAGGTCAGGGCAAAAGACCCTTAATTTTTTGTAGGGCCATTAACTAAATTTTGTATTATTTAGAAAAATCATGGTTATTTTTAAATTACATAACAACATGAATTTGGCATGTTGACACCCTGTATATTTAAATTTGATGTGAAAAAATGTGCTATTTAAAATTACTATTTACATATTCAAGAAAATTTGCAATGCTTTTTTCCTTTAATAAGTAATGAATTCGTTAATATATTTACACAATTTTTTTCCCAATGAAACTGCTACCGATCTATAAGTGTTTTATGTTGTTAAAATTAGCTCTTCCTGGAGATTTGAAATCTGCAATAAAATATGGGGGTTTTTTTTTTAAAAAATTATCGATGACGTCATAATTACTACATAAGTCACCCTGTATATTTTTATTTTAGGTCAAAAAAGCGAAATTAATTTTTTTTTAGACATGTTTAAGAAAATTTTTTTTTTTTGCTTAAGCAAATAATAAATTTGCCCCTACGGTATATATATATATATATATATATATTTTATTATATATATATATATATATATATATATATATATATATATATATATATATATATTATATTATATATATATATAGTAATTTTAAATATATATATATATATATAATATATTATATATATATATATATATATATATATATTATATATATATATATATATATATATATATATATATATATATATATATATATTTGTATATATATATAGTATATTTTTGTTACTTTGCAAAAAAACAAATAAAAAATTGTGTTACAAAGCATATGTATTGTTTTATTAAAGAGAAGGGAATGACAGGGAATTTTTTATTACATTTTTTATCAATAAAAAATAAAATAATATTTTAAATGTTACTCTCATGGGCTTTTCAAAAACCAAAAATCTACCATAGGTCGCATGAAAGTTTTTTAAATTTAGGGCGCCATTTTAATAAAAAAAATAATTTCCAATAAAAAAAAAATATTCTACACATTTTTGCTGCAAATGCATAGATTTCGGGATAATTTAAATTTTTTAAAATTTAAAATAGCCAGACTTACTGTATTTTTTTATATTAGGGCAACCAAAAACCATAATTATTTATAAAATTACCAATTGTTCTTTATTCAAACAAAACTCCATTTAAACATTAAAATAAAAAAAATTGGAATATTTTAACCCAAATTTTAGCAGAAAATTTACCGTTTTCCTAAATATATATATATTTTTTATTTTGTAAAACATTTTAACAACACTTAAGACAAATTCCTAGAAGCCACGTCAGTGCTAGGTACATTTCTTGCAATTTATTTTTAATACATCTCAAAACCACTTAGAAAATAAACCGTTTTCCAGGAAAGCAGTGGATTTGTCTCATTAAAAACCTTACAAGCCAGCGGAGCTTTAGAACTTATAGTAAAAAATATTAAATTTACAGTTGACCTCGACATACCTACTTTAAAACTAAATTGGTTTTTAAGGAAAAGTTTTTTTAAGTCCCAGCTAGTGCAAGCAAAATTTTGTGGATGACATTTTT
>JAHBCN010008932.1:0-36990 GCA_019359885.1 Listronotus oregonensis | reverse complement strand
GAGGCATTAAACAGAACAAGATTTTTGGCACAATCCAAGATAAGTTTGGGGTCTTGTGAAAGATATCTGCATTGACCTGCGCTTGTTTCCAAATCGGAATTACATGGTGGCTTAAGAAATTAAATACTAGAGTGGAGGGTACTATCGTCAGCAAAAATATGAACGGTATTGATTGCGAAAGATGGAAGGATGTTAGTGTGTATAAAAAACAACGTGGGTGCCAGCAATGAGCCCTGGGGCACCCCAGCATTAAGTTGGTGGAAGCTGGAAGAATGACTATCTACAGTAACTGATATACGTCGATTAGAAAGGAAACTGGTGAGCCAAGAGCAAAGTTTAGGTGGAAGACCGTAAGAAGGAAGTTTGTTAAGAAGCCCATCATGCCAGACCTAATCGAAAGCTTTGGATATGTCAAAAGCAACGATCTGGGGCTCACCAAAAAACTCAAGTGGCCAGTTCCAGTTGTGTGAGACAAAGTAAAAAAGATCAGCTGTGGATCTTCTGTGGCGGAATCCATACTGTCTATCATTAAGATCTTGTGTTTTTCCAGATACTTTAAGATTTGGGAGTTAATGAATTTTTCCATTATTATGCAAACAACAGAAAGAAGAGATATATGTCTATAGTTCGAAGAGGGAGTTTTGTATCCTTTTTTGGAGCCAGGTTGCACATGTGCGGCTTTCCAACTCTCCGGGAAAATGCCCGTGTCGTAAGAGATTCAAAAGAGGCGAGTTAGGAGAGGGAAGCACATTTTTTTAAGACGATTGCTGGTATGCCATCCATCCCGGACGATTTTTTAGTATTAAGAGAAGAAAGAATACGTTTGATATATTTGACTTCAAAAATGATATCGAACATTTTATGTGAAACAGGGGCAACTGTTGGAAGAAGAAGATTAATAGGAGGACCAAGCGTAGAATAGGCAGCAAATTGTTTGGCAAATAGTTCGGCTTTTCCTTTAGAGGTAGAAACAATTTGGTCTTCAGTCAAAATTTGTATAATTATAGGAACGTAAAAGAATAGGTTTAGTTCTTTAGATTTTTGTTTTTCTTTTATTACTCACATGACTTGGACGACATGTGTTGAGCGTCTTTAATTTTTTCGGAGTTAGCATAATTAATTAGTTATCCCTACATGCAATTTATATGTAAATAATTAATTATAATGAAGAGTTTAAGACTAATACAAATGTTTGTTGTATAAGTTACTCATGAAATCATTTAAATAAAAAAAACATTTTCTCAAGATCCTTTCTAGTTAGAATTAAATTAATAGTACATTAACTTTATCAAAAGCAAGCTTAAAGTAAAATATTTTGTTTTCCCATCTATTTTATCTTAAAAATTACTTTACATAAGTTACTCAATTCTTTTACAGATAATGAAAAAACTTATGTGAATTTAAATACCAAATTCAATACCTTTATGTGAAAGAAGACCGATATTCGCTGGTCTTCGTTTATTGTTATTTAAACTAAAACCGTTTAATAGTACTAAAAGCCTAACAAGTAAAGAGACAAAAATAAGGGAAAATTGGTTAGAGAATCTGTTGTCAACAAAAACTTTTTTTAGTTATTATTGTGTCACATTTTTATCCTCACGGCTTTGTTTTCTAGATCGGCAACTGCAAAAACTAACAAAAAGACTTTATAGTGCCAAATAAAAAGAAAAATTGTTAATACATTTTTTTTATCAGTCACATAGGTCCTCTGCAGACTCTACACCCTAGATGTTTTGCGGATAAAGCAGTGAAAAGGTTTGAACCTCCTTAAATGAACGGTAATGGAATGCAAAGGACTGGGAAAATTCATTGAGATAGCAACAGATCTCTTGCAGCTTATCGGTAGGGCAATGAAGAAAGCTTTCTTGTAAGAGTGTGATAATAAATAGGAAAAACGGCTCTTTTTGCATAAAATCAAGAATACTAAGGGTTATGGAAGACACTATTTCTTAAATGTGGAAACAATATTTTAGGCAGGATCGTATGGGGATACATACAAAGTTTAAGGATTAAAAGAAGATAATTAATTTCTGATTTAAAAATTAGAAAAAATATTAAAACAAAGGTTAGATTATAAATTGTTTTTTTTTGTTAGCTACAAACTAACCACTAGAAAAATACACATAACAGGAAAGACCTTCTCGTGAAGGATTTTTGTCTTTGTATTTATGAAATCGGAATTTAAAGCAATAAAATATTTTAATGTGGCTAATAAAAAGATACATTATTAATAGATATGATCGCCATGTCACGTAGTATAAAATATATAACTTTTTAAAGTAACGTAACGCTAAAATACTGAGTTATAACCTCCTTATTGTCTTTCAAATTTCTAACACCGCTGCAGAGCCACCTAGTTAAATCCAACTTTAATTAAAATATGACGTAAAATATGCTGCGCTTTTAAAAGTTGGAAAGGAGATCGTCTTGGGAACCGCCGGTGGGTATTAGAGGCTTTTAATTGAAATTACTTTATTATTTTTATCCCTAATTTAAAAAAGAAGTTTAGTGAGAAAGTTAGATTGAATTTTGTAATCATTATAAGTAATTAAAAGGTCATTAACCAAAAAATTAATATAAGGTACTTAAAACATAGTTTATAGTTATTTAATATTAAACTTTTTATAATAAAGTTTAAAATTATTTCACTTACTAAAGGAGAAATTAAATATATTTAAGAAAATTAAAAGATATAAAAAAATGTAGATGCTAATGCATAATAAAAAATTTCAGTATATTTTTATTTTTTTATTTTGACAAACTTAAATTAAAAGAAAGTAAACATTTTAAATCAATGCCTCAGCTTAAAAAGAAGTGGCTTAAACTACAAAATATAAGTTTACATGGCGTCCTGAAAATACGCTACGAACTTTTATGGCAAACGTATCTCGTCAGCTTTATTTAAGCTAGTGGTAATTAATTTTATTATTTTGGTTAGTTAGGCACCATGTAATATTCAGCATCTTTTATCAGAAGCATTTTCTTGTGTGTGCATGTCTTTTTATTTAGGCTTGATTTAGGGCTGACATCGGTCAAACGTAGCTATATCAGTGAAAATGTTTGATAACTGATAACTAACGATCATATATTTCCATTGATATAGCTACGTTCGACCAATGTCAGTGCTGACCGTTGATCGAGCACTAAATCCAGACTTCCTTTTTTTGTTAATATGTAGCGAACAAGGATCTAGTAGAAGTATTACGACCTTTATTTTTGCAACACGCTATAAATATCATAGTAATAGTATGGGGTCCGACTTAAAGGCGACAATCACCCATCTGCCAAAAAAACAAAAATTATTTTTTATTTAAGATAATATTTAAGTAAAAGTATTGCTAATGGTTTGCCAAACAAATTATGGTCAAGGCTATAATTACTTAAAAAAATGAAACATTTTTAATACTCCTTGTATAACGTCAGTTCTTATTTTTTTTTATTATTCCTTACGTTGGAACTAATATACATCTAATTTTTGCAATTTTATTGTTTTGTAACTGGAAATATTTTTAATGGAAATATTCCCATAGAAATTTTGTCTTACACAACTGGAAGTCCTTTAAGTTTATTTGTAGATCCTAGATCGTTGCTCTTGACATATCCAAAGCTTTCGATCAGGTTTGGCATGATGGGCTTCTTAACAAACTTACTTCTTACGGTCTTCCACCTAAACTTTGCTCTTGGCTCTCCAATTTCCTTTCTAATCGACGTATATCAGTTACTGTAGATGGTCATTCTTCCAGCTTGTACCAAATTAATCCTGGGGTGCCACAGGGCACAGTGCTGGCACCCGCGCTGTTTCTTCTACACATTAACGATCTTCTCTCTTCCACAATTAATCCCATTCATAGTTTTGCTGACGATAGTACCCTCTACTCTAGTATTCAATTTCTTAAGCCACAATGTAATTTTAATTTGGAAAACAAGCGCAGGTCAATGTATATATATATATATATATATATATATATATATATATATATATATATATATATATATATATATATATATATATATATATATATATATATATATATATATATATATATATATCTTTCACAAGACCTCAAACTTGTCTTGGATTAGGACGCAAAAAATATTGTTTAGTTTAATCCTTAAAAACACAATCATATTTGCTATCGCAAAAAAAGTTTGCCCATGCTTATCCGTTACATATGAGATGTCAAGTTCTGCAGAACAAAGAGTCGTTTAATCTAGTCGGCGTTACTTTTGAGAATAACCTCAACTGGCACAAACACACTTCCATTGCCTCGGCAGCTTCAAAAAAGCTTGGATTCCTCTTTTGAGACAGAAAGCATTTTTCTTCTTCCAATATGTATACACTGTATGAATCCCAAATCAGACCCTCTTTAGAATATTGTTCTCATGTCTGGGGAATGGCGTCCCCTACAACATTTAGCAATCTGAACTTCATTTAAAGAAGTGCCGTTTGTCTTATTAATGATCCCACGCTTACAGAAAGGGTTCCTCTTCTTGGTCACCGCTCTTCTATGGGTATTTTCACGGCTTCTGCTCAGAGGAGTTGGTCAGTATAATTCCTTCTCCGGCAGCTCCCAACAGAGCAACACGTAGTGCAACCTTTATGCATCCTTTTACAGTCCAGTTAGAAAGGCTTCGAACTTTCCGGTTTCTTCGTTTCTTCATCCCTAGAGTGTCAAGACTATGGAACCTGCTGCCCGCAGAAGTTTTCCGTTCTCCTCCCAATCTCCAAGTATTTAAATCCCGTGTAAACAAACTTCCTCTCACCACACTTAAGACACCCACGGTACTAGTACTTACTAGTACTAGTACCGTGTACTAGTAACGTAACAGATGACTTAGTACTAGTACAAATGTGTGGATAAAACATAGTTTTTATCCAGTTAGCAGATGGGTTAATATCGTCTCCAATTTGGATTTAGAAAAAATTTAGAAGAATTATTTGTTTAAAATTATTATCCCTATTGCTTTTGGATCAGCACATATTGTTATAACGTTATATATAAAAAAAGAGGTTTTGTGGAATAAAAAAAGCAAGGAAATTATAGGTTTTACAAAATAAAACAACTTATATTTACAAAAAAAAAATTATGCAAATATTTTTGTTTTTTTGTTGTATTTAATACCCTTAAATAAAAATTTTAAGATCTAAAATAAAAATAGTTTTTTTCTTTACAACCCTATAATGATCTGATTGTGTAGAACCGCATAAATTCCGCAAAATAGTTGTAAAGATTTATAATTTAATTCCCCCCTACCACCTAGAAGCATTTTTCTACCGTTTTTTGCATTATTTTTATTGCGATTATGCAACTAATGGAGGTATTACAACCATTGTTTATTTCAACACAAATTTTTACCAAAGTATCTTAATCGTTTTTAAAAAACCAAAAATCTTTTTACAAAAAATCAATAGACACCATGACCTTAATTTTCTTTTAACTTGTTAATATTTAAAACTGTAGTAAACTAAAACTTTTCAGCTGAAGTGACCGGATATATTAAAATGGACCGATCTTTGGAAACTTTAAATGGGTAGAGTTTCGAAACAAATGTCCATTCAAAAGTTTTCATATTTTCCACAATTTTTGTTTTGAACTTCTATGTTTTCTGTTTGCTTTTGTTTGTATTGGTAAGAAAAATTATGTACTATGAAAACTGGGTATTGTAAAAAATTAAATATTATTTTACTAATATTATTTATTTTTTTTATAAATATATGTTTATAATAATTAATAAATAATTATTCATTTTAAATCAAGTCGCCGTTGTTAAAACGTAAAGGCGTATCTCAAAAATTGGCAATACTGAGTTAGATACGCCAATAAACAAATTAATATGTCCTCCTTGTTGGGATGAAGCTGCGTGACTTAATCTGGAACCGTTTAGCTAATATGGAACCATATAATTTAGCCCTATCTCAAATATGAAGAAAAAATATTTTAACCTATAGGCGTATCTCGACTTACGCCTCTTTTTAACAACTCAAACAAGAACATTACTGGTACTATTAAAGGCGTGTCTCACATTTTGCATGTCAGTTCCTGTCTGTACGCGAGTGTTTTTTGACGAAGCATGCAAAATTCAAAACGCCGTGCATATTAAAAAATCTTCCAAAATTGTAGCTCAAAATAATCCCAACTTGCTTTGTTTGTGTTTTGACCTTCGACAGGTAATTTACTTGCCTTTCTTAAACGACGGTGCTATTTTCTACAAAAGAAGGTTTGGTTGTCTATAATTTAACTTTCTTTAATATAGGTTTTCGAGATTGCTATGGTTTTATGTAGGACAAGTTTGATAGTGGAAGGGAACGCTGCAAAAATATTACGAAAAAAAGTATGACGTGCTGACTTATTCGCATTTGTGGAGGACAAATCCGAAATTCCATCGTAAAGCTCTTCTGTACATGATCATGCAATTGTAGCACGTACAAGAAACAAGCCTTCGCTTGTTCACCACTAATCATTGACAAAGTGAAGGAGACTTAGCTCATAGTGCCATTTCATACGGCTGATAAGTTGTGTGTGCCATTTCAACTTATACCAGTATTTCGACTTGTAAGACAAACGAAACTCCATAAAGTATACCCCTTGGGTTTTAATGATTTCTTGGACTTTAAAACTTTTAGTGATAACCTTAGAGTTCGCTCCATACGAATCGGCGGTGAGGAAAAAACATTTAAATGGACGGACATAGTAAAATTAAGGTCAAGAAGAACTATTTGCATAAAATATTTTTTAAAACGAGCCACTTGGTTCAAAACTATCGATCACTGTCCTTAAAGTGTCAAAGTGCCCGTTTATTGAAAAAACAGCCCAATAAGTTAAATAAAGGGCCTTGCCCAAAGTATAATAATTTGAAGGCTCTCTACCCAGGAAACACGCCAGTGATAAAGCTACCTGAACAGGTCCACTTCTATAAATCTCCTGCCGTTTTTTTTGACTAAATAATTTTAATTTTTTTTTTTAGCTTTTTTAAGGGTTAGGGTATTTTTTGTTGCAACTCAAAAAAAGCTGATTTTGTTCATTTTGTTGTTTTTTTGTTACCAAACTATAGGATTTTTGTTGTTTAGATAATACTTACACCAATAAGGTAAAAAATGTTTTTAAATTTCTATTTTTTAAACTCATACTATATTATTTTTCTATTGTTATTTTTTGGTATTTTGGCTCATCGTAAGCATAATATTATTTTATTGCTTCTTAGGTTTTAGTGTTATAACCACTTTAAATTTGGTTTGAAAAAGGTTGTTGAAAATATTAAAATATTTTCATTAACCCCTTTCCATGCTGTTTCCTAGTTTAGAAAAAAAATATAATTTTTTTAATAACTTTTTGTTAATTAATTTGCACCTAAGTTTAAATTTGAGAGTTTATACATCTTTATTTAAAAGGGCGTATCTTATTATTTTAGAGGATATAATTTATTATTGGCAACACATACAGGCGTATCTTGAACAAATGGTAAATAATAACAATAAAAATTAAATCAACAACAATTTCAATTGCCTATAGCGTTCTTCAATTATTAATAAAGATAACTGTGAAAAAAAGGATAATTTATGTCTAATAGTTTTTTACCAATACTGCTTTTAAGGTTACCACTTTTCTATTAATTGCTCTACTGTAAAGTTATAAAAAACGAGATACGCCTTTACGGATTTTCAACGACGAAGTGGAAGAAAGTGTACAAGCTGGCGTATTTTGGTTGCATTTACGGGGTATTAAGAAAACCGAATGACATGGAGCAATTTTGTTTGTACATTTTCGTGACAGGTTTAAAAAAAAATAATATATAATATTTTATACAAGGCGTTTTTAAATTTTTGTGGATTTTACAGGAGTCATGTATATCGGTTATTATTACAAATAGAGAACAGCTTCATACGATATAATCCAAGAAAATAGGTCTGATATAAGTTACTTCTAGAAACGAACTGTATTTTTTTTAAGAATTCACCCCCGGGAAGGAGTAAAAAAAAAAATATGTTTTTTTTGAAATTTTGAGGAAACGGTAAGTCCTAGAAAAAAAAGTTTTTAATAAAAGTTGTAGAACGTAAAACTCTACATAAAAATAAGTTTATAACTTTTTTTCATAAAATTAAAATTGACCGAGATAGGGTAGCTAGAAGCTAGGGATTGATAACAGCAACTTTAAAAAATCATAAATAGTAGGAAAATTAAAAAATGGTTTTTTTTATTATTTATATAATTAACAATTTTATTCTAGAGGAAAAAAATCTCTGGAATTAATGTTGTTATTTATATAAATAATAAAGAAAAACTATGAGTTTTTTAATTTTCCAATAATTTATGATTTTTTAAAGTTGATGTTATCATCCCCTAGCTTCTAGCTACCCTATCTCAGTTAATTCTAATTTTAGGAAAAAAAGTTATTTTACCATTTTTATGTAGAATTTTACGTTCTACAACTTTTATTAAAAACTTTTTTTACGACTTACCGTTTTCTCAAAATTTCAAAAAAAACACTTTTTTAATTTTTTTACCCCTTCCCGGGGATAAATTTAAAAAAAAATACATTTCGTTTTTAGATTTTTCAAAGTAACTCATATCTTAAATTCAAGTTTTAACCTCAAATTCGTATTTCACGACCTATTTTCTTGGACTAATAATATTTTGTATTTTTACGTAGACTGTAGTGGCATACTGACTTTTTTTCATTTGTGCTATTTGAAGTATTACACAAATTTGTTTTTTTTTAAATATTTACTATAACACCGGTCGACTGCAAATTCAATTATCTTTTTAATAATTCTTCAGACTGTACACATAAGGCAACTAAAACTACGATTTGTGCAACTTTTTTTTCTTTATTACCCTAAAACTAATAAAAATTTATAGGTGTAGAGGGGTTATATTTAGGTTTTTTTGTCAAAAATTCAGTTAAATAGTGTTAATGACATAATAATGTAAACACTACAGTATGTTAATTAAATTTTAAATGATTTTAACAATAAGTTTTACATTAAACTGCATTATATAATATCTAATTATTTGACTTCGAATAATATTTTAAAAAGTAAGAAAACTTAAGATAAAGCTGTGCTAAAACCAATAAAACTATAAGGGTGAAGGGAAATATAATTAGGTTTTATTTTTTGTGTCAAAAATATAGTAAAATAGAAACGTAAATGACATAATGATATAAACAACACAGTATTTTTTATTAAATCCTAATATTAATAAATTTATTATTAATTTAAATTTAATTTTACTTTAAACTACCTTATTTAAAATCTAATGCATTGACTAGTTGAATAATTTTTTAACTAAAAATTTCAGTCCTAAAATAAAGCTGTGCTTTTTATTAGTATAATGGATCCAAAGTGGCGTAAATTATGTTTTAAACACTTAAAAGTGTAAATTTATAAAAAAGATTTTTAAAAACCTAAAGTTACTTTTTAAGACCCACTATTAATAAATTCTTGGTAAGCTGCGCAATTTTTTTCTTTTAAAATTATCTCTTTAAGTTTACCATCTCTAGTTTAAGCGGTACTGGAGTACCTATTCCAAAACCCAAGTTTAAACATAGTTTTTAACGTAATAATAATAATCCACATTTTAAAAAACTGGATTTATAACCACAGAAGTACAGATAATCCGACATTATAGTAGCCGATCTCAAAGAAACAACAATCAGATTAAAACAAATGAGTTTAGCGTGTAAAATCAAAGCCATCTTTGAATATTATTTGCATGTGGTGTAAAAATATTATTTCAACAAAAATAATTATATAATATCAGTTTTTTAAAATAAATGAGGTTATAAAATCTTAAATTATAACATGTTATACATTGTTGAAATCAGAATAAAAAGCACTATTTGGCTGCGTAAAAATCCAATATGGCGTCCATATGAAAAAATAAAGTTGATGATGATTCTAAAAAGCCGAAACGTAGAAAATAAAAATTGACTACTTGGTCATATTCTACAAAAAAAGTTGCTACAGATTTGAAAAATTTTCACTTATAAAAAAAATATGGCCGATTTTCGAAAATGCATGTTTCAGGTTTTTTCAAAATTTCTTAAAAACCTGAATAGATAGAACAATGTAGTAAACGGAATTAGCTTACTAACATAATTGTCCAAAACTTTCCCCATTTAACCGATTTTCTATCTATCGTGGTTTCCAAGATCCCCATACATTCCCCACCAATTTGGGACACACTGTATGGATTAGGCACAGTCGAAAAAGTCTAATAAGTCCAGTCACTCGAGCGCAGGCCACTAATTTCCCTTTCGCCCTCTCATAGCTAGACGGTCGGCCGAGCTTACAAATGCTTTCGCTGAAGAGTTTTTGCATTTGGTATTTGTTCTTTTGAACAAAATAATTATTTATTACTCATTATTATAACTTATTTTATAATATGTTTATGATGGCAAAACATATTTCGTACTAGAATTTTAAATATGGTATTTAGTTTTGTAGCAGATTCATTTTGTATAGGTGAAACCTCCAGACCATTAGCCAAATGCATAAAAAAACATAAAAAATACATTAAAAATACATAATTCCACAAATCAAAAATCTGTTAACGCGCATTTGATGACAAACATAATAAACTAAAATGCTTCTAGTATTTTAGCAAAGGAAACGTGTTCAAAAAAAGGTAAAATAAAAGAACGTGCTTCTATATTATTAAATACAGATAAATATGTAGCATCAATATCTGTTAATTTAAATAATACATGGATACCTATGCTTGATGCTGAAGTAATTTCAGGTAAACTTGACAATTATAAATATACCAGTCAAACAAACTAATATGTTATTTTTGACAAAACGTCATAAATATTAACAAAGCTTTCAGAATTTCCTAAATATTCCTAATTTCCTAAAAATTTCTTAAAAATTTAGTTTTAATTTCTTTTTTCTTTTTTTTTTAATTTCATCTTGACAACGGTGGCCGACTTGCCACCGAAACGTAGATTGGTGTTTTGAATTTCTTGGCTTTTTTTAGGATTTTTTTTCTGTGTTAGGCGGTCTGCCAATTCATAGGGGTCAATAGGGCTAAACAGGCTCAGTTCGCTATACTCCGGGACCAAGACCGGAATTGGTCCTATTTTTTAGAAAATTTCAAGGCAAGTGATCGCAACCAAAACACTAAAATATTCCGTACCCCTCAGTCAATAACTGCTGTATTAGGTTAAGTGATTTTGTTTGCTTTTTTTGATGTCCTAAGAATAAAAAAATACTCAGGACTTTACCTGCAGAGTAGGAAGAAAAAGTTTGGTTTTCTTTTTCTTCTTCGTCTTTGTCCCTGGGAGCCGTCTTGATTCACTATCGGAGGCAGCGCAGCCTCTTGGGCTTTTTGTGCCTAATCTCCCATTATCATTTATACCAATTCTTCCATTAGTCCCGTTCCTTCCGCAAGTCTGTATAACCCCGAGACTAGTTGGTTGATATATTCCTGTGGGCTCATTTTCGGCTGCCCAAATAATGCCTGTCTTTTGTGATTCAATGCTTCACATTCGCACAGGATATGGTAGGCTGTTTCTTTCCCCTCGTCGCACATTCTGTAACTTGGGTCCCTAATGTATGAGCCTATCTTGTGTAGGTGTCCTCTTAGGCTATTGTGCCCTGTTAGCAACCCTACCGTTATGCGAAGTCTTTTCCTACTTTGTCTGAGTACTTCTTCCTTCATTTTTTTGGTTGGGCCCCTTATGAAGCTTCTTCCATGTCTAATTCTACTGAGGTTTCCCCAGTATTTTTCGTGTTTGTTTCGGATCCATTCCCTGGTTTGCCCTCGTGCTGTGGTTTTGGTCACTCCAAGGGCAGGTTCTGGTCCAAAGTATGGTGTCTATGATCCCTGTCTCGCTAGCTCATCCGCTTTTTCGTTGCCTTTTATTCCCAAATGTCCTGGTACCCACAAGAGAGTTACTCTGTTGCGTTTCCCAAGACTTCCAGTTCTTTTTGGCATTCCCATGTAAGCTTGGACGTTACCTTGGGGTTTACTAGTGCCCCCAGTGACGCTTGGCTGTCTGTTATTATGCAGATCCGCTTATTTTTATAAGCCCTCCTGTTATTTTTTTTGCACAATGCAGTAAAGCATATATTTTCGTTTGAAATACAGAACTGTGTGTTCCTAGTGGAATGGAAATTGTGAATTTCTCATTTCACTGTACACCCGTCCAGTTCCCTGCTCGGTTTTGGAACCATCCGTATACAGATGATGTCTCCAACCGTGCCGGGAAGATCGGGTTGCTGCCACTCACTTCGATCTGGAATTTTTACCTCGAAGTTTTTGTTAAATGAGTATTGGGGAATCATCTGGTCTGTTCTCTCGTCCAGGATGTTGCCGCCAACCTCACTTTTTATGTTGCTGTGTCCCAAACTAGCGTAGACACCAGTTGGTTTTTGTTGCAGTCGGAAGTAGCTCATTCTTGCCTCTCCCATCACTATGAGGTTAAGTGGTGGAAGGTCTAAGAGACACTCCATGGCTGCTGTTGGGGTTGTTTTAATTGCTCCTGTTATAGTTAAGCAAGCAAGTCTTGTTCTTTGTCGCATTTTTGTCCACCATACCAGTGATGCGTATGATAACATAGGCCTTACCACCATGATGTATAACCAATAAACCATTTACATAGTTTTATTAGTTTTTGGATAATGAAGAAAATTAAAAAGTGCAAAAATAATAGTTTTAGTTAACCTTTATATATAAAATTAAAGATAATATATAGGGTGTATGAACTTAAAAAGCTTAACCACACAAAAAAAATCGTTATGCCCATTTAAAGTTGTTCTCTATCTCTTATAGTAACCGGAATACAGGTCCCTCGTAAATTCGACAAAAATTCAAAAACGCCCTGTATCTTCAAAAGAAATCGAATAAGCGTTAAAATTTAAACACATTTTAATTTGTTTTGAAAATCCTTCCTGAGAATGTACAAAAAATTGCTCTCTCTTACGGTTTTCTCAATACTTCGTAAATACAACTTAAATGCGCCACCCTGTACATAAAACCACAACCTATTACTAGGTTATTATGGTTTAAGAACAACTTTCGTTTAACTATTTTTTTAAATTTATAAGAAGTTAAAATAGGGTAAAAGTAAGTCTTTCTTTTATTTTATACCCTAGAATTAATGAAATCAATGCCTTATTTTTTTACATAAAAAGTAGAACAATGCAATTACATTAAATCATAAATTATTTTAAGAAAGATTATGAATAGTCATTTATTCTGATTTGAAAGCCTATTAACTCTTACGATCGAACGTCTTAAGCAAACGGCGCGATGCAAACTTCAATATTTCTTAAATAATGAGACTCTCAGCTCCGTCATTACTTTAATATTATAAGAACCATTAATCTACATAGGTTAATAAAGCTTTTTCTCTACTATAAAAGCAAATTTTGTCTAAGTTAAATAATATATTTTTTCTACAAACGTCAGTAAAGGTTTAATTTTCAATGCATGCCATTTTATGAACATTTTATGAAAAGTGATTTACTATTAACACAGTTTAGAAATTACAGAAACGTAATACTAAACTCAAAATAAATTATTTATTCAATTAAAAGTATAATTACTAAAAATACAATTAGAATAAGAAACTCCATGGCCAATCCCATTGGTAGTTGTAACACAATTTACTTTGGTAAGATATGTACTCGGGCAGGAAGCAATGTCATCAACCAAAGTTTTGGACAAAATTTGATTAGCATTTTTTTTTCTCTTGTAGCGAGTCTTCTATATAATCATCTGCTACTGTACTGGACCTTCATCCACCGTGTCTCTTAATTGTAGTAAGATAGGCACCAGAGTCCGTCAACAAACTAGCTGAGGAACGATGAAAGCAATGTCCAGTGTAAAGATGGGAATCAGGCAAATTTAGAAATTAAGCCATTTGGGCAGGCATTTTACCAAATGTGTTGATTCCAACTGGAGTTATGGCACATTTATTCTTTAAGCATCTTATAAAAACTCTTGAATGTTTAATATTCACTGGACGGTATATACATTTTGTAATAGTTCATGTACAAAGTACCACTAATTACAAAGGTTCGTTGCACGTTAGTTTTTGTGTCTGGTATATGCACAATTAGTAAAGTTCCCAAATATTCGATATCCTTTACCTTTTCGCTTTAAAAAGGCAACTTGCTTGTAATATCTGCTTATGTCCTGATTATTTATGTTCATCATCGCTTTTCACATGAAGTGGACCATTTTCCATATTTTGAATTTTCTTTAAAGTACGCAAGGAGCACAATTTCACAGGCATTCTTGCCACTAAAGTTTTTCTGATCACACCAATTTAAGAAACGATCGTATGTAAATTCGTATTGTTGCATTGACTTACTAAGCAATATTTCTAAAGTAGCTTTATTACTAGCTTCTTCGATTTCCACCGAAAGAAATTCATTTACTTGATCACTTTCCATCAAACGATGCTTTGCGATTATTTGACGTTACTTGTCAACAAAGACAAATCCACAAATCAACAATTTTTTTTTTACCTTAGGAGCTTATTTCATAGATAAATTAGATTCAGATTTTGAAAATAAAAATAATGTCGACTTTTAATGGTGTTTGAAGAAAAAATAGTTATGATATACGTTCCAAAAGTATTTTTATTTTGTTTGAAGGCATGGATCCAAACTTCCCTTCTCACAAAATAAAATGTCACTTTTAGCACATATATTATAAGTAACTATTTTGTTTTAATATAAAGACGCATTAAACAGCCATTTTAATTTTCCGCCATGTATACCTACACATATTAAACATATGTTTTTATAAGCCTCTAGGTATATAGTACGAAAAATAAGGGCAGAGTTCCTATCTAAAAATCTCGACCTTTTGAAGTTCTAAGATCTAAAATTAGACCAAGTTCGTTTGTGACTTGTAAAGTTTCTTTATCGATCTCTTGTATTAATAAATGTTCTTTTTATTATTAAAGACATTTTTTAGTAATACAAACAGATCAGTAAAAAACTTGCCAAGTAAAAAAAAATGTCCACTTTCACATTACCTTCAATTTCATTACAGTTGCATAGTTTCTAAAAAGTAAATATAACCGAGTAAACGCTATTTTGCACCGTTTTCAATTACTCATAATAACTTTGTTACGAATACATTTTCGTATGGGAATATGCCAAAAATAATTGTAATTTAATGTAAAAACCAACTAAATATGTTATATTATATACGGTAGCTTATTAATAAAAAACTTTTTATTTTTTTTACGATTAGTTCAATCTATATAAACCATAAAGAATATTACATATGATTACCTATATATTTTATTATTATTACTATTTATTTCTTATACACCAGGATAATTACAATAAAAAAAAATGAAAGTAAGCTTTGCTTTGATATTTACCCGTTCTTATAATATTATTGGAAACAAAAAAAAAATAAGAAATAAATATGTGATAAAAAAAATTAAGTTTTTTATCAAGGAGTATTGATACTTTTATATCTGATATTTTAAAATATGGTTAACTTTAATCCTATAATGAATTCCCTGATAACACGAAAGTTATAAATATTTTAAAAAGTTTTTAAATAATTGTTATTAAAAGTCTAAAGTAATTTTCAAAAATAATGTTCATCGCGTTAAATTGAAAGTTACCTACTGCTTATAGTATAAAAAGACGTCTAGCTTAAACTGAGAAGTCATCTGTTTCGGTGTCTGTTGTCAATCGTTCCTGGGGAATAACTGAAATGAAAAATGCTTTGGGGTAAAGGGTAAAGTCCTGAAAATTTTTATGTTCGTACATTGAAACTATTATAATACGAAAAAAATATAACCAACAGGTTCAAAATTTAGGTACCCACTTTTTATTAATTGCATTGAAATGTTATTTTAAAAGAATTAAACAATGCTTTAAATCTAATGCGTTTTAGACATTCATACTAATATATTTTTTTGTTAAAATCATCTGTAACATTGTTGAAATTAAAAGCTCTTTAGTATTTTTTTTAATGCAATATTTACTTGTGCTATTCGTTTTAAACTTGATGGTTGTTGGTCATACGTAGAAAATATTGGTAAGATAACTGTGTATCAAGTGCCGATGTATTCAAGCTATGCCTTTTAATTGTATTTTTCTATTAAAATTACAGACTGAGGGAAAACCTTTTATAAAATTTAAATACTTGCAAATAACTTATATTATTAAAAAAGTGATTAATAATTAAATAATCTAAGGTTAAAGAAGCAGTCTTGTAGCCAGTTTGCTTACACGTTTTTTCTTTCATTTTAGGTTTTAAATTTTTTATCACATCATCCAATAGAAGTCAGGTAAAAAAGTAAATAGGTTTTTTAAGGTTGTTTAACAAAAACAGCCAATTACCGAAAAACTTTTTTTAAATATCTTAAAAACAAACAAATCGCATTTCTTTTAAATTTTTGAATACCCTCATGGGCGTAGCCAGCCTTGGGGTGGTGGGGCCGGTTTTAAAAAAAAAATGTATCAGCAAACTATCCCCGGGCTTACCCCGGGGTTTAAGTTTTCATACAAAAAAGGGTTACACCCTATAGCATTGTATCTGTATGTATAATTCAAATTATCCATTTTTTTTTTTTTTGGGGCGTCCAAGAAGGCTGATGCCTAAGTACTAATGTACCGTGGGTGTCGTAAGTGTGATGAGAGGGGGGTTTTTTCACACGGGGGTTTTAAAATTTGGTAATGGGGAGGAGAAGGAAAAAAATTTTGCGGGCAGCGGTTCTACAGTCCCAAAACTCTAGGGATGAAGGAACAAAGAAAGGGGAAGTTCGGGGCCCTCTCTAACTGAACTGTAAAAGAGCATAAAAGTTGCCCGTGTTTTTTGGGACCCCAGAAAGGCGGT
This sequence comes from Listronotus oregonensis, assembly GCA_019359885.1. Taxonomy (NCBI): domain Eukaryota; kingdom Metazoa; phylum Arthropoda; class Insecta; order Coleoptera; family Curculionidae; genus Listronotus; species Listronotus oregonensis. Next base: position 20,170 of record JAHBCN010008932.1, on the reverse strand, counting down.
TTTGAAAAAGGGAAAACCTACACCGCGGTGGGGAAGGGAACCTTTTTGAAAGCGTTGGATCTCAATAAACAAAGGGTTTTTTTAAATGGACAGGATGCTAAGTGTTGTGGTTAGTTGTTTTAAAGGGGGGACCCCTTTCCCCCAGATATAAGAACAATATTAAAAAGGGGTCGATTTGGAATGTACAGAGTGCAGATTGGAAGGAAAAATATTTTCTCCCGGGAAAGGGGGAATAACTTTTCTCTCTTTCTCAAAAAACCCGAAAGAAAACCCTTTTGCCGTTCCCTTATGTAAGGAATGAGCATTGGCAGATTTTTTCGCGACAGCGAAACTGACTTGTTTTCAAGCCTTAAACTGAACAAGATTTTTTGGCCCCCAATCCAAGATATGTTTAAGGTCTTGTGAAAAATTAATGGTGTTTAAGAAATTGAACACTAGAATGGAGGTACTATCGTCACACAATATGAATGGGATTGATTGTGGAAGAGAAGTTTGTTAATGTGTAGAAGAAACGCGTGGGTGCCAGCACTGAGCCCTGGGGCACCCCACATTAATTTGGGAAGCTGGAGGAATAACCATCAACTAACGATATACGTCGATTAGAAAGGAAACTGAAACCAAAGCATGCTTAGGTGGAAGACCGTAAAAGGAGTTTGTTAAGAAGCCCACATGCCAGACCTGATCGAAAGCTTTGGATATGTCAAGAGCAACGATCTGGGATTTACCAAGAAACTCAAAAAAATACTTTCTTATTGCCCACCTACCCACACCACGAAATTTTCCATCCAAAAATGTGTCTCTAACTTCAGCCGTTTCTTCTCTGGGCGTATGCCAATTTGTTAATCAGTCAATTTAAAGGTTTATATCTATCTATAGATAGTACTTTCAGGTACAGTAAGTAAACAATTACCCATAGGTATTATAGGTTGTTTATTTATTTAGGTATTAACTAACTTCATAATATTATTTTAAGAGAAGCCAGCGCCAGCGTGGGTTCTGGCAGAACCTCTTTAGCACTTCGGCTTCCAATTTATTTGGAGATGTCACATGCTGGTATATTTAGCTTAGGCTCTGAATACACCAATTTAGGGTTCTGAATAGATTATGGCTCTAAATATATTTAGAAAAAAATTAAAATATCAGTATGACTGAGATTAACTTGTGAAGTTAGCAAATTCCGCTACAAATCAGGCTATTTCGGGCTACCGCCGCTACGTCCGTTGACCCCCCTGAATTTTTAAATATTACCTAAAATTAAAAAAAATGTCAATATCCTTAAATATTACAATACTGCCCCACCCTGCCCCACCGTGGCTACGCACATGAATACCCTGTTTATATTTAGGCATAAATAAAATGTATTGCCTTAAATGTTTACATACATTAGTCCAAAAGAATATATTAGAAGTAAAATTAAAAAAGTTTTTGGAAATAAAAAAAATACGCAGAGCAGTTCAGAATAAAATATAAAGTCAATTTTTAAAAGCTGATGAGTGTTTCAAAATGTATAATAATAAAACTATTAAAACAATGAGTATTGGGATAAATCTTTTTTGGTACAGCAACAATATTTTAATCTACTGCTGAGTACTGCATCTTCATCTCTAAAACCAAAAATCTGTTCAAACGTGTCCATTTTTTCCTTTTATAAACCACTCCACCACTATTTTACCGCTCTTACAAAATAAAATATGTAATGAAGGAATTTTAATAGGTCGCAAATGTAGACATATAGCTAATTCACTTTGAGCTTTATTTATTAGGTACTAACCTGTTAAGTTAATCCCAAACATACGACTATATTAGTACTTAATTAAGAAAGGTCAAAAAAGTGATAAAAAGAGCAATTTTATTAATTTAATTTATTTACTTAATACTTAAGCCTACACTTAAATTAAATGATCTACTTCATTCGTCCAGCATTATCCGGCATTTCTGAACCGCTGGATTTTACTTGCCATAGGGCCATGTCTCACCCTTCAAAAACTGATTGATGTTCAACCAATTGATAGGAATCTGCCAAGCAAACAGCCATCAAGTGTATTAATATGCATCGCGATAATTAATTAATAATGTCATATGCAGGAATTATATGCAGATGGAGATTAATTATCGAGCCACTGAGATCTTGTTGTGCCATGTCTCCGGTATCTAAGGATGGGCGGAGATTACTCTAAGCTGATGCTGCCAAAAACTTTAAGTTCTTGTTAATGGCAATATTTTGGAGTTACTTTACGAATACTTGTTATTGGGTTTTAATTTACAGTTTATACAAAAACAGTTACAAATATTGTTTGGGTTCATAGATATAACTCTTTAGTAAATACGCTATTTTTAATTGGTACCAATCAAAATTGTTTTTTTGACAGGTCATCATGACAATGCATGTATTTTATGTAAAAAAAAAAACAAAAATTAAATATATTATAATAGGAACTATAACAGATGACCCCTAATTATTTTTTGTTTAAAAAGTTAGTTTTTTTAATTAGAAAAATAATAAGAAACCTCTTTTAGTATACTTTATTAAAGTAGATGAACATAATATGACAAATATTAATTAGTAAAATCAGTTGTTATCTACGCTATTTTGATTATTTTGTCTATTGTTCTTGTTGTTTATGTAAAAAACGCAATTAGTGTATATTAAATCAGGTTATTTAAAATAATTGAAGGCACTTTATTGCCTTAAGGGTTCTTGACTTGACTTTATGGAAGTTGAAGCAGATCTCAGACTTCATTATATTGATTATTTCGTGATGGTAATCTGAATCTATTTGCAGATATGATTTTATTGAGTGACATTTTTTTAAAACACTATTTGGTGAAAATTTTTTACTAAATTTTAAACTTTTTAAAAAATTACATTAAAAGAAGACGAGGAATACTTTTTAAAATGTTCATGAACTTTAAAATATTTCCAGAAATAATGAATAATGTAACCTTTTTTGTTATTACTAGAGATAAATACAGAACCATCGTTATTGTCTAACATGGTATACGAGTATAAATATAAATAAGTGTCTCTATTTTTAATAAAGTGGATAAAGATATGATACCGCGATAAAACAACACCACAGAAATGTAATATGTCAAAAGTATAACGCGCATCAAAACCATAATCGACGCAAGATAAAAGTATTTAAACTGTCAATATTTTCACCTAATTTAATTTCTAAAGGGTTTTAGTAAAAAAATTTAATATTTGATATGTTTTATTATGTAAACCATCTAGCTTTCCTTAACAAGAATTGTTATTAATTCCAACCACAACTAACCATAGTTATATATTAAAATTAATAAGACGCCAGAAAACGTGTAAAAATCTACAAAATTAATATTTCTTAAAGATAATATCTGTTTATTACTTTTATTAAAAATAGCATCTATTAAAAAAAGTACCTGTTAAAAATTATTTGTTAAAAAGATAATATCCTTAACAGAATCGGTAAAAAATGAAATAAAATTAAATATAAAATATTAATAAATTTAAAAAAAAGGTTTATAAAAAATTTATACAAAAAAAAAGAAAAGGTTATGTTATAGAACATTGATAAACTTTCAGAATATAAAATTCTAAAAAAAAATTCAGGGTGTAAAAAAGTATGATTCTCACGATTTTAATGGGCGGTAGTGGAGCTCAAAACATGTCGAAAAAGCTAAGAACATATGAGTCAAAAGTTAATTGTTTTCGAAATATGGCCTTTTAAAATTTAAAAAGTTGGCAACACCGCGCCCATTTCAGCGCAGCGAGTCGGAACGTCGAACGTTTTTTGCAAGGTTTTCATATGTACACTTTTTTAAGGAGATGTTCATTTACATAAAAACAATAAAAATTACTTTTTGCAATTTATTTTAATATTAAATTTAAAATTAAATTTCAGTAAAAAAACGATAAATAATAATTTTTTGTAATTAAAAAATAGTTGTACTTACCAAAAGAATAGGCTTAATATCCATTTTAAGGACACAAATTATTATGTTTTAAAACAACACTTTTTTATTTTGCTTAAAGGATAAGATTTCTCGGTTGCACATATTCCGTTTTCAAAAATCTTTAGTACATTTTGCACTACGGTTGTCGTAAATTTAAAACATATCGGCATATTTTCCCGATTTACCAACAAACAAAAATATTTTAGCCGGGCGGGTGAGCAAAATGACCAACTGACTTTACTTCACGTACAAGGCTTCTAGGTTGCTCTGTTGTTTTGTTTTTTAACTTTTAACTTTATTTTTTTTATTTGTAGATTAAAACATTTAAAACTTGGTTTATTTTATTACCAAATAAATCCACTAATAAGCGATTAAGACAAATGTTTCCATTTGTTAAGATTTTCAGAAATAATTGCTTTTAAAGTTACAACTTTCACATCGTTTAGACAGAAATCTGTCAAGTTTAGACACATATGTCATCTAAACTTTTTGACTTGTTTTGAGCACCACTATCGCCCATTCAAATAGTTGGTATCATACTTTTTACACCATGTATAAAACTTATAAGTAAAAACACACAGACAGGTAATGAGATAATTTTAGGAATAAAATAAAAATTAAAACATACAACTTTAGAGAACGATAATATCCAGTTTAAACAAAAAACTAAAGAATAAAAATAAGAATAAGAAAACTGCCAATTAATTGCTAAATCTTTTAGATTCCGGATATCTCCTGGAAAAATTGGTGTAGCAACTTTGTTTCGGTCTGATTCTTGTGTTCTTTTTTTACATAATGTGACAAAAACTAGATATTTACTCAAGTAACTTTTGTTACAAATTTGATTTAATTAAAACTTAGCATTTTCTTGTTTTCGTTAAATCTAAACCAACCTACAGAGATACATACCTTTTTCTTTTCAAAATTATTTCTTTTTGCAGTATACAATATTTAAAACATTGAAAAAATTAAAATAAATAAAATCATATTGTGATGATAATATTTTTCTTGCTTTTTTTATGGATAGCATAAATCCTATTTCAATAATATTATAAGATACCGTCAGACTACATGTTTGTTTATGGATCAACACCACAAACAAAAGTCAGGTAAGGTGAAATAATATATCTCAAGGGGATATAGGCCATCCTACCATATCAATGCCAAAACTGTCAACTGGTGTAGAAGAGATTAAACTTAATTCTGGTATTTTTGGCTAAAGACCTAATCGTTTATTGGATATTATTTATTATATATGTAAGCATAAGTTTATACCCCATAAATAAATTTTATATAAATGAGTGTGTATGTTGTTTGTTACTAAGCAAATGCTAGAATAACGAAAAAGTAATAACTGATTAAACTGGAATAGGTATATAGCCCGTATACAGAATAAACATTATTAATTTTGCCCGTCGGGCTACATTGTTGTTTCTGAACCGCTAGAATATTTCTTGCCTGCGGGCCAAGCCATCCCCTTCAAAAACTGATTAATATTCAGCCAATTGATTATGATCTACCAAGCAAATGGCTATCAAGTATATTAAAACGCAAACTGAAAATTAATTATTTCTGTCACAAATATTCGAATTAAATACAATTTCAATTAATATTTAGAATATCCCAGCCCGCTTAAAAGGTTATAAATATCTTAAGATAGAAAATAATAATATGCCTAAAATGTTTAGGTTCTCTTCAGTGCAGACGTGTGATACCTAATTTTATTGTTTTTTTTTTCCTATTAATGATCTAAAAACTGTTTTTCTTTTTAATTATTACTGTTTGTATAACTGTTATTATTTTGGGTGTTTTTAACTTAAGCAAAATTTAGCGATAGCGCATATTTTACATATATTTATTTTTACTAAATTATCTTTTACCATTAAAATAATACCTTTGGGAGATTTAATAGAAAGTTAATGTATTTTAAATTTTTTTAGCCTTACATTTTCCCAACTTTTTCCCCTATAAAACTAATATATTTTTATAATAGTAACCCTATTTATAAAACTATGCGACTTTATCAGCAAATCAGTATTTTTAGGCGGATTAATCTTGTACACTTTGTTTTAATATTATAAAATTAACTAAGCTTCAACACAAAGAAATAGTTATAGAAAATTTAAATGATTTGCCTTTAGTTATATCTTGCAACTTAAGACACCTTGATAGAAGAAAATATTTGACAAACGAACTTTTGATTTTAGTAAAAACCACACTAATCCCTTTTTAATGACCAGTTAAACCACCAAACTCTCCTACTGAAAGACCGATTGGAACCAAATTGCGTCTTAATAGCGTTTAAAAAAAATGTAACTTTGGAAGTTTGCGACTGGACAAATACATTGTAAGCTTTTAAAATAAAACGTTTAATTGACTAATTACGTATAAAGTATAAACCATAGACATCCTAATAAGAATAGCACTACATAGTTTTGAAACTACAAATCACATACAATCAGATATTTAAACTTTTACCTAAATCCTTTATTTATGGTTCAATATGGAGTTATAAAAAGCCTTAAGAATTAAAATTGTTTATTTAAATCAATACATTATTACAAAATATTTTTTTTTTACTTTATAACAAGTTGTTATTTCAAATTTAAACAACCAGTAAATCAAAAAAATATATAGCTTATCCATTTACATTATACACCTTAAGTTCATCATGTATTTTAAAAAACAAAAACAGAATTATATAATTTAAATAAAAATACTTAGAATGGTATTTATAAAGTTCCAGGCAAGTTTAATTAATTCTTTATAGGCAAAACTTTTAGACCATTACCTACGTATAAAACACTGTTTCTCAAAGTGGGCGATAACGCCCCCTTGTGGGCGCTGGAGGCCTAGAGAGGGGCGATAAAGGACCCAGAAAAAATTGGGGGGCGCTGATGCGATTTTGGGGGGCGATGGGTGATTTGTAACTTCAGCTACTTCATAGTTTAAAAGTCACTGAAATTAATCCTTCCACTACACATCATCCATTTATTAGTTCATATTTTTATCCTATTTTATTGTATAAATATAAATTAAACATATATATATTAATATTTTTAATGCGTTCACAACGCTATTTATTTCTTTAGATATTTAGTGAGGTCTCCACCTCCGCGTATTAAAAATATGTAGGTATATATTGTTGCGACCAAGCAAAGCACTTGCCGGACTCGGGATTTTTTTATGTACCTAATCTAGTAAAAATTAAAAAAAAATAAAGTTAAAATTAGAAAATTCAATAATAATTCACGTTTGGCGCGAACAAATATTGCACGATTTATTTGTGCAATCTTGTATTTTAGTCCGTCAACGTTCGTCGGTCCGTGTTTGCGGAGTGCAGGTGCCCAAATACACAGCCGAGGCTTGCGACCGTCCGGCGACTGACGTGACTAGAGGTGAATCGTTCGCAAACGATTCGTTCAAAAAGAACGAATCAGTGCACTGATTCGAATAAATTAATTCCCTATTTTTAATGGATTTGAATCTTTTTTGAGCCACTTGCTCGATCGCTCTGCGATGAAAAACGAACCTAGTTTGGATGATTCGTTTCGTTCATAAGGTCACTAAGTCAGAATCGGACTCGAACTTGAAGATTCGGTGATGACGGCAAATCGGTCGTTTTTGTGCAACGACTTGGCAAATGGAGAGCGGTCTGTTATATTTCGATTTTGTTTACATTACCAGAGGTGTATTAGGCAAACAATTTTTGCGTATTGTCGGTTCGAGTCAGTTTTAACTATACCTATTTGGCAATTAAAAGAACATTTTTATTTGTTTTATCTATTCTTTTAAACAAAGACTAAATTTGGAGGTACATTTGTAGGTTTTATTAATTATAGTTTTGGAAAGCTTTATTCCAAATAAATATATTTTTTAAAATAATAATTATACCTAAATAAAATAAATGTAAATTATTTCTTTATTTAAGATAACTATCACATTTGTGGAATTCAAAACCGACCGAGTCCGACCGGCATCATAATAAAGTGAATCGGTTGCGAACGAATCTTTTCAAGTAAATGAATCAAATGAATCGATTCAGTAAAAAGATTTAAACTTCCCACCTCTAGACGTGACGTTCCACCGCATGCACGCATCACACTTGCTCACCCTCCCGCCACTCCGCCCGCTACCCCGATACTCTTAATATTGTAAAGTTGAATTATTATTGCTCAATGTTTTGCATTATTAGTGCTTTCTCTGGTAAGAAAAGTGTCGTTTAGAATATGGGTTTAATTAAACTCCAGGCGAGATTAATATGTTATTGAGATTTTTTAGGTGAAAAAAAATGGGGGCGCTACAAAATAACTGATTTTCAAAGTGGGCGTTAGACGAAATAAGTTTGGGAACCTCTGGTATAAAAGAACATAATTTTATAACACGGTTTTTTAAGTCAAAAATGTATCAACATCGATTTGATAATGATCACACAATACACAAAAAAGCTTCTTAGCAAAAGAAACTTCTTTGAAAATACGTAAAAGAAAAGAAAGTGTTATTATGTTATTTAATAAATAGAACTGCGAAGCTCTAATCTCTGTTTATATATTATGTAATGTTTAATTATTGCTAAAGTTAATTTAAGAAACCTTAACATCAATTAACTGGCTACTTTTCTTGTTTTTGTAAATAATTAAAAAATGGTCATTTCTTATTAAAATTTTTATAGTATGAAAGTAAAATTTAAATAATTTTGATTTTGATAGTAAATTATATTTTAAATAAATTTAATGTTGTCATTTATTGAAAACGGCGATAGATTTGTCACCAAAATATTGATATTTTTTTTACTAAAGTTTTTAAAAGTATTTTTGGCGTAAATCTACCAAGAAAAACCCAAATAGGTATTTATGTTTTGGGGAAAAAATTGCCTTTTATATGTCTCATCCACTTGTAGTGAAATAATATTTTATTTCAATATCTGGATATTTTTATGTCCAGTCCATGAAATGAATATGTAATTTTTTCACTTTGAGAAGCGAGACTATATTACACCATCAGGACACAAAAATCATCCAGTTCCTGTACTGTATATTTGGCACTTGTCCACTTAGTGAAACAATCAGTCGTCGGTGTTTTGAATGGCATAAACATTATATTGAACTACCAAAGCAAAATTGTTTAATATCAAAGATAATTTTTATACGCTTCTTGATCAACATTACACGGAAAAACTAACCACAACTAACCAAAAGTGTTGGGTCATTGCATTGTATTACAGTAAATAAATAAATGCCAAATATACAGTACAGGAACTGGATGATTTTTATGTCCAGATGTAATACCGTCTCGTTTCACCAAGTGGAAAAATGGTATTTTCATTTCATGAACTGGACAAAAATATTGTACAGATGGTGAAATATATACTATCTGGTTTCACTTCAGGAACTGGGCATTAAGTTCATGATATAGACAATTACGACATGTGATTGCGACATATACACGAGGCTGTATTTTGCAGAAGATGGTTATAATAGGCATTTTTCCCAACCGCTATGTTCACACATCGTCGTTTGTGGTTGGGCCCAGTAGGATCATTTGGAACATGCGCTAGAGTTGCCGGTTATCGGCAACTCTTGTTGCCACTGTATGGACCGGGATCCGAAGCTAAGATGAACACAAGACTTAACTCAAGGTGTTAGCATACCGTGCTGATGAGTGTATGACATCCTGTGCCTTAAACAGGTGTCTTCAATGGTGCCTCTGAGATACAGGGCGACCTCTCAGAGTATCTAGCCTTACCGCGGTAATGCGGGGCTCTGCCGTGGTGGACTATTACTTCCCTAGCTCTAAACAGAAAGCGGACAGAACCGCTTTCATAAGGAAAAAAGTGACAAAGGTGCGCTGAACGAAATGGATAAATCCACTTCGAGAGGTGCCACTCAAGGTCACAAGCAGAAAAAGGTGCGCCGACCGAAACGGGTGAATCCGTTTCGTAAGGTGCCCCCGAAGTCACCGGCACCTGTTTTACGGGGAAGGGCTAATCCATCCCGAACAAACAGGTACTTAGGAAGGGTTCTCTTAATCTAATCCATCTGGTTCCTGTAACAAGGACCTGGTAGCTACCCACGTCACTAGACTAGGAGAGGAGGGCATGATGGATATAATCGTCTGCTCGTCATACTCTCCAGGAGACAGGGACACCAGAACACATCAGAACATATTGTGCTCGTGTCCGGTAGTGACACGAGTAAGAGGAGATGTAAGAACTCTCTCCCAATTTGGTATCGGATTCATTGGAAGTCCGATCCTATTGGGAGAAATATAAAAAGATGTGAGCCAAAATAGACCGAGCGGTCGCAGTGAAGGGGCGTAAAAAGTCCACTCACTTTAAACCTACCTACCTACCCACCTAGGCATTTTTTCGTAGAGGTACATATTTAGTTTTAAACAACTTAATTTAAAACATAAACTGATAGTTAACTACTATTTTTAAAAGTGCTTAATAATAAACAGGACAGGGATTAAAGCAAATATTTATATATTTATTATTGGTTATAGTCTTCATTAGGTTTATTCTTTCAAATTAATACTAATTCTACAATTGTTACAAATATAATTGTTTATACCAGCAATGTTAGCGACTGTTGATTTTCTGCTTTTTTAATGCACTGTCCGCAGTTTTTTAAGCAGTATAGGATATATCACTTTGTTTAAACTTCATAAGTACCTTGTATTGCTTTTCGTTTAAGGTCCATGTCGCAGCAAACATATTAATACTTTCTATGCGATGTCTTCTTAGTCAAGAGATGTGCTTACAACACTCGAATCACTATATTCAAGATGTGCTTACAACACTCGAATCATTATATTAATTTTTTATTAATAAACTAAAGAAAACAGAGGAAAATTTTATGTTTGGATTTTTTTGTATTTTAACACAATGCTTTACTTAACAAAAGACCCCAAATAAGATTGTAGCAAGGACCCAATGCCTCATAAATATTTCCAGACAAAAATATATTGGGTCGAAGAATGTGTTTAGACGAAAAGTGATTTAATTCCTTAAAGTCGTCTTTATAAATATAAAAAAAATGTTTGTAACGGAGGTCAACGAAAAAATATTTTTTAATAGAAGCGTCACTTGTAAGTATTGGTTTGTTTAGATGTGAACTACTGTTTAAATCAAGGCTGCTCAACCCCAGGCCTGCGGGCCACACTATGGCCCGCCAACGATTTTTAAATGGCCCCCGCAGCCGCGGTCGGAACGAAGTGTCCCCGAGGCCTAAGCAGAGCTTTGTTTGTGTGAGTGCACATAGATAGTGTAGGTGTAACGTCGGCCTAGAGCGTCGCACCTTCCACACTTCAAGACTTTGACAACAAAAACAAAATAAACAAATTTTTATAAATCCTTTCATAATCAGTTTGACTAAAGTAGTTAGTTATCCTGCCAATATTTAGTTGGAACTTGTTGAACTGCAAAATCTCGTTTCTTTAAAAAACCTTTTTGCCGACAAAGTGTCTTTAAAACCACAAAATTTTTCGGAAGATTTTGCAGATTTCTGAAAATTGGTACCAAAAGAAGATTTTCCAGTGATAACTGACCAGGCATTACAGTTTTTAAGTAGTTTTGGTTTAACATATATTTGTGAAAAGTTTTTTTCCAGATTCTAATTATGTTAAAAATAAAGGAACACCTTGAATTGGTCACCTTACATAGGAAAATTATTATTAAAGAGAAACAATGGCAGAAGTAACAAAGATTGTAACAACAACTTACCTTACATTGAGAAGATACAGATACATAGTACATGATGCCGCAGCATAACTTCCTTTTTCAAAACTTAATAAAAAGCATTGTATGGATCAGAAAGTTTTTTTTATTTTAACAATATTGGTACATACTTAAAGTTTTCTTTTACATAGTCCGAAGAGCAAATCACGTAGGTAACGTCCCCCATTCTTAATACATTAAGTAAACATATTTCTGGCGCTCCTTATGACTCTTTCAAGCACAGCAAGCGTTATGTTGGCAATTTCTTCCTGGATGTTGTTCTTTAAATCTTAAAGGGTTCTTGGACGGTTTACATAAACAGGGGATTTCAAAAAACCCTATAGAAAAAAATCACAAGCGGATAAATCGGGAAATCGTGCCGGTCATTGCAAATCGCCCCTGATCAAAAAAGGAAATTATGCTACCGCGCCAGAAATCGGTTTACTTAATGTATCCGAAATGGGGGACGTCACCTACGTAATTTGCTCTTCATAGCTATGTAAATCAAAACTTTGGGTATGTACCAACATTGTCAAAACTAAAATAAAACTTTCTAATTCATACAATGCGTTTTATTAGGTTTTGAAAAAAGGAAGTTATGCTGCCGCACCCTGTGTGTTTCTTTATTTAGCATAAGATGTTTGTTGTTTTTCTATAGTAAATATGACCTAACAAAAATAAACAATAATTATTAATTTCATTTTGGTCCTGAGAGCACCTCACTAAAATAGGAACTGTCAGAGGCCTGCCCTAAATGCCTGAATCCTCCTTTTGGCCCGACTGTTAAAAAGGTTGAGCAGCCTTGGTTTAAATAGTATTTATTTAGAATTAAATTATTATTTTATAATTAATTACTTTAAAAGAATAATACTTTTCACTTAGGAGTTTTATTGGCTCATATTGCAACAATGCCTATGTCATCTATAGTCCATAGTTGTCAAAAATGATCTATCAAAAATATAAGGTACGTTTAAAATGATACATACCCACGATGACAACTGTTAAATCTAATAATAATTTTTGTGAATTTAAACTATTAGATATCTTATTGCCAATAAAAAAATAAATCGTTTTTAAAGTTTTTAAAATAAAATATTTACAACGAATTTGCAACGTAACCTCTTTCTGGCCCTCATTCTTGCAAATAATGGAATTTCGACCTCTGATTACGAATGAATCTCTCTACTCGCTATTAAAACATAAGAAATATCTTGCTCTAGGGAATACATGCCCAACTATGACCTTTTGTGTCCTACATTTTAGAACTTGTCTATTTGTCTTCAAGGCGACAAAGAAATATTGAGAGAGGGCTTTAATAAAACTTAAATCGATATGTCTATGCATTCTTTAGGTTTTCCCGTCAGTCCGCTTCAAAATAAAGAGCCGAAGTACAAAGTTGGTGTCAACTCTAAATTAAATATTTCCAAGAGCGGACAAACTGAAAACTTTCGAAAATGAAGAAAATGTAAAATTTATGTCCTTTAAGGAAACTTGCGCCATCCTAACTTCTTTCAAAGTTTTTTGTTTTTAGTTCATACCTCTGGCTCGCTAAGCCTTCTAAGGCATTCCATTTACTATGTTTTCAGCGAAATAAAAGTTTCTAAACTATTCTTAAATTTCGCTTGCTAAGGTGTTTTATTGCAAAGGTAATAGCTATCTACGATTTGGTCGATTTATCTTGGATAGTGTCGAATTTCAGGCTGCTTCTACTACAATTTTCAAACTTAAACTAAATCCCATTTAAAAGTAAACTTCCGGTAATAAATATCGCTAAAAGGGTCATTATATGATATTACAGGCACATGATATTTTTTCTGGCCCTCTGTATGTTGAATGTCTAAAGAGGTAACTTATTTTATAAAAAGAGTATAATAACTCTTCAATGTAAATATCTAGTAACTGTACCGAAATTTTAATTTATTTTATAAATTTAACCAATAAGAAACCTACTTAATGATTTTCTGGGGAAGTGCCACTTGCCTTTTTCCCAATTTAGATTTTAAGGGTAACACCTATCCCTCCAAAAAGGGTCAAACGACAAAGACTAATAATAATTTTTAAAAGAAAAAAGTGTTCGGGTCTTTATTATTATTATGAAGGATTACATTAAATTAGTTTTTTTTATCGGCTGTTTTAAGTAACCTATTTTGTCTATACTTAAAATTGCAGGACATTTAAAAATGTGTATAAAAATTAAAAGTGTTTAAGCCACCCACATTCCAGCTTTGAACCCATGATTGAAAACAGTTTAGGAAAAATAACATTTAAAATAAAATTTATTTCAACGACAACAAAAGGGTTAATATTTACTACAAAAGGTCTAGATTTAAAAGACAACAACAGGATTATAAAATAGATATAAAAAATAGGTGCATTTATTGTTTTACTTAATAAGGCTTGTTAACCATATTATTGGAACAGTTTTCTTAAGAAATCTCCCGAGAAACAGTGGCACTTTTAAAAATTGAATATTTTGTTTAATACTTGAGACGCAAGGAACGACTTGTGTTTTGTAGTGCTTAATTCTTGATAAATTCTTTAATTGCACCATTGTTACTTTTCTTAAAACATTATAACCTCTCATTTAAATAGACTTGTAGCTTGTGAGACTAAATATTTAAACAACGATTTTTTGATTGTGACACGGCGACTTAAAATTTTTTAATATGTTATACTTACAAAGTTTTTATGCCTCGGAAGATGACCCTAATTTTTGTATTAAATGTCCTTACCTGAAAGAAAAAATATGTATTAATATGGTATTGATTACAGTATAATTATATTTTTAAATTCCGTTAATTCTTATTTTAATCTAGTAAGCCCTAAAAATATTTTTATCACCTTTTAAAAATTAACCTTGTACCCAGATATAATAATTATTAATTATCATATTTAGAATACATGACATCAAAAATTTCAAAAGAGCATCCACAATATACAATTATGGGAAAACGAATCTATTAGGTTATTTTTCTAAGCCTCTAAGATTAAAAAAAAAAATATTTATTTATGTTACAAAATTTATAAAAGTTAAAACTTTCAATAACAAAAATAAAAAGACTTAAAAAAATATATAAAAAAATACGGATAATTTTTAAACTAAAATTTGTCTTAGACCGATAAATCAATTTTAAATATTTTAATTTTTATGTATAATCAAGAATGTAATTTAGGTTATTTATAACGGGTAATGATTATTTTTAAATATTTTTTTATTTTCTTAGATAAGAAATTTTAAAAAAATATGTATGAAAATAATATATATATATATATTTACACAAAATAGGTAATGGTTTGTGGTTAAATGATCGAAAACATTTATCGTTATCCTCTATATTCGGACAATTTTATTCTTCAGAGATAAAGTAAAACATTAATATCAACATTTAACAAAATTTCTTAAATAAATTACAAAAAAAATTAATAAATACTTACAATTATTGTTATAAAATACTGACAACATACTAAAACAAGAATTTATGAGACCACGTGATTTAGTTCTTATAATTTAAAGATTAAAATGAACACCCAAATAATAAAACGCAAATATTTTACTATTTTTATCGAAATTTTGACAAAATTTGGATCGATAATCGAAAATATTTAATATATCAGTAAAAAAATATTTATAATACGTATTTTTAAATTTTAATATATATATATTTTTTTTTTAATTTTTTTTATTATATTTTTTATATATTTATTTTGATATATTTTATTTTTAATACTGATAATTTTGGATAAAAAAATGAAATAATCTTTTGTTTTTAAATTTAGCTCTCGGTGTTCATTTTAATCTTAATTATAAGAGACTAAATCAACGTGGTCTCATAAATTTCTGTTTTGTGATGTTGTCAGTATTTTAATAACAATAATTGTAAGATTTATTATTTTTTTGTTTTGTGTAATTTTATTTAAGAAGATTTCTTGTTAAATGTTGATATTGTTGTTTAGCTTATCTCTTAAAATGGATTAGTTAAATATCATATTATATATATATGAATATTTTATATATATATATATATATATATATATATATATATATATAAATATGTTTACTAATTTCTTTTTTAAAACCTTTATATATTAATAATATATATATACGAAATCCGTTAAATTTATAAATAATTTCAATATGGCATTTTTTTTATTGCGACGTTAATAAGCGATCAAAATTAAATTTATCATATTTAAATTTTTTTTCTTTTTTTTTTTTTTTACTTATATTAATACCCATAAAGTTATGACAAAATAATTGTCAAAGAAAAATTAATCAAGTTGTCCCAAGCT
Source organism: Listronotus oregonensis (assembly GCA_019359885.1). Classification (NCBI taxonomy): domain Eukaryota; kingdom Metazoa; phylum Arthropoda; class Insecta; order Coleoptera; family Curculionidae; genus Listronotus; species Listronotus oregonensis. Next base: position 4,227 of record JAHBCN010008932.1, on the reverse strand, counting down.
ACGCCACTTTTCTATAAAAGTAACAAAAGTTTATCAGTAGAAAGTATATTTCAGTCAATGTTTTAATTGTACTAAGTCTAATTGAAATCGAAAAACCTTGTAAAAAATAAGGAAAAAAATTTAAATCTTTGAATATTTTTCTTCTAAATTACTTAAATATCTCACATAATGTTCACGAAATCGTTCAAACCGTTTTATTTTTCAGCAGTCTTGAAATACACTAACCGATAATATTACCGTCACCTTTTTAACCCATCAGTCCATCACTAACCGCAGCAAAAGCAACACATCAATAATGTTAATTTCAACACTTAGAGCCATCTTCAAGTTAGGCTGTTAACATTAAACCAATCATTTTAAATTAAGGAGTGCTTTTAACTCATGATAAGATGGTCTCTTACGACAGCTCTAAAGGTACCCATGATTCGATCTTGTTCGGATTTCTCACTGTAATTATTTTCCAAATATTGACCAGTAACCATTTAATTGTCGCGTTATTTAGGAACAAAAAGATATTTTTAACTATTTAAAAATGATTTTTGTTTAAAAACGGTAAAAAAAAAGTTTTTCACAACTTTTGTAAAAAGAAACCTGAATTATTTGCCTATTTTTCTGCAACTTTTTAAAGCATTTTATTTCCTTCCGTTTAAAAGCATTCTCGCTTCTTGGAAAAAAGAACTGAAACAGCAATGTAAACTACCCCTTAAATCTTCAATTACACTAAAGTAAAAGGTTAGTTACATAAAAGATCCGATTTATTGTGACAATAAGATAAACAGGCGATTAAGCGTTCCCGTTCGCCGACCGGGTATACACTCCAAGTTAAAGGATGGTTAAAATGTGCATTCGAAACGTGGAGAAGTACAAAATGGTAAATCGATAGTCCAGAAACTTCTGTTTAAGCATTTTTTTAAAATAATTTAATAAAATAATTTTATGGTCTTTGCTACCAGATTTTGAACACATTTTCTGGACGATTATGTTTGATTTATATTAACTATAAATTTTAATAAAATATTTAAAAGTTTTAAAAGTTGCATATTTGATTATTATCAAAAAAAAAATGAAACAAACCATGAAGTTAATGTATGGGTTTTGTTACAAAAAAAAAATAAATAAAACAAAACTAACGTTTGGCCCAGATGCACATTGACTACCAGTGTAAGTAGTTACTTAGTGTCCTAAAAGTCACTTTTAATAAAACTGTATACCTAAAAACACTTTCCTATTGTATTTTTATAAAAAAGGGGATCATTGTGCTTTGTATTTTGAAATTTAACGTCCATCATCATCTTTTTCAGCTACGAGCCGTTATTTTATATTTCATTTTGTAAAAACTTTGAAATATTTTAAAATATAGGTCTAATTGGCAAACCTTTATTAATGGTATATATTTAGTAACAGTGTTTTAATTTACAAAGCATTTAATACTTAGGAAATAGGCGCGTAATTTTGTTTGTTTTTTATTACAGATGTAGTCTGGACCTTCAAAAGAAAAACCTTTTTTAATTTAACTTTTTTAAAACATAATGTTAGTACAGGGTGGGCATATAAGCGAGGTAAGCGGCTGTATCTCAGGACCTGTACATCTGACAACAATGGAATTTTTTTGAATTATTATAAAAGTATCCATGAGAAAATTCTGGAAATTATTTTCAAGTTCCGTATTTCACCGCTAGAGGGCGTAACTAAAAATTAAATAAGGAAAACTAAATCTGTAGTCGCTGTACCAAGCGTGGAAATACTCTTCTGCCATAATGAGTGCGATCTGGATACCGAATGGCATACTGTCTTTCAGCTATTGCTGCATTTTGAAAGCACTCGAAGAAAACCGCAATCATATCAACAGCTTCATCATTTGTAAGAGGCATTTTACAAAAAAATCGCGCAAAAAATATTTAGATACCAAATTGACAAGAATTAAAAGCATCTAATAAATACTTGACGTTTCAAAAATATTATTTAAAAATTTCTTTTGTTTTTGCCGCCTACTATACGTTAATTAGACATTCTAGGGCCGAACGCTAAGGGCGGTACATAACTTTTGACTCTGCGCGTAAAAAACTTTAATTCGCTATAAGTTTAAAACGAGCAAAGATATCATCGTCGGGTTTTCACAATATTTTTGCAAATTTTATCTACTTTTTAAATATGATGAAAAAAATAGGCCGTTTGATTTAAATTTTTGCAGTAAAATGAAAAAATAAACTTAAATTATTACGAATTGCGCCCTTTAGCTCTTTTATTGGGAACTGTAGAGCGATAAGGAGAACGGATATTTAAAAAAGCCTTATTTATCCCAAAATTTTATGCAAACCAATTTTAATAATTTTGCTTTAAAACCCCGCGAAAAAAAAAAGGTGGTTTTTAACAAATTTACAATGGCGATTTTTTAATTTTTTTGATTACCAACTTTTTCCAAAAGGGAGAACCCTTCCCCAACCCCCCTTACTGTAAAAACTTTTTAAATGGTGCCTTTTGAAACCGGTAATATATGATAAAATTAATGTTCCTTATAAAAAATTCTTGAAAAAAAATTTAATGGGTCTTTCCTTATTCTATTTACTATTTAGTTTTAAAATGTGCACAATCCCAAAGAGGTTTTAAAAATTTTCTCATAAATACGTTTTCAAATTTGTATCGACTTTGGCTTTTTATTGCGTGTTTTCTGTATGTTTTTTCTTTTTAAATAAAAGTTCCAAAATGTAACCCCATTTAATTTTAAAAATTTCCTTTAAAATAAAACTGAATTTTCTAACCGAGAAAACGTGCTATTGATTATCAAAAACAGAAAAAACTGGGGTTGCATAAACATGTCTACACAGATGCATTTTAAAACCGCAGCTGTAATTAGAGAATATTTTATTTTGTCATATATAAAATGGGATTAATTTAGTTCTTTTAATTAAGTCCCCAAAATATTCTACAAACGGCAAAAATGCAGCCGGATTCAATTTAAAATGTCAGATAAATTTACATTTATGTTTTTTTATGAAAAATAGCATACGATCGTAAATTCAAAGTTAAATTTACTTTTTAGCTATGAAGTATATTTAAATAAATATATTATGATTAATAATTATATTATGAATTTATTGTTTTGTTATAGAAAAATCTATAAAAGTAATTGTTATATTTTAAACAGACTAGAGCCTCTTTACATTTTTGGTATTAGGAAAATTAGAAAAAAAAACACTTCGTGGTGAATTTTATTATTATTCATAATTTGTTTGGATGTGATAAGCCTGCTGCTATTTCCAGAAAGAACAATTTTTTTCGCATTATTTTTTCTTTAAAAAATGACTGCTATCAGTAAAATTTTAAATATTTCTTTTAATAAAAATTATTACTGAATTAACTCAACTCTAGCATCTTCTAAGAATAATATTAAATATGTTTTTAGTTAATATAATAAAGAAATCCTAGCATTCTGGACTCCATTTAAAGAAGAACATTTCGTCTTATTAATAATCCAACGCTCACAGAAAGACCTTCTCTTCTTGCCCACCGTCGAGTTGTAGGGGATCTGTCGCTCTTCTAATAGGTATTTTTACGGCCTCTGCTCAGAGAAATTGGCCAGTATAATTTCTTCTCTGGCAGCTTCCAACAGAGCAACACATAGTGCAAATTTTATGTAACCTTTTACAGTTCAGTTGAGAGGCCCCGAACTTCCCGCTTTTTTCATTCCTTCATCCCTAGAGTGGCAAGACTATGGAACCTGCTGCCCGCAGAAGTTTTTCTTTGCCTCCTAATCTCCAAATATTTAAGTCCCGTGGTAACAAACCTCCTCTCACCACACTTAAGACACCCATGGTACGTAAGTACTTAGGCATCAGCCTTCGTGATCTGTCCCAAGATAAAAAAAAATAGTAAATATTATTATATTGCAAATTAAGAGACCAAAAAAATATACCGGGTAACACAGCTCACATGTAACAGCCCATAACTTTTTAATTTATTGGAATTAATTTTTGAAATCTAAGTGATGTACCTGTTATGACGACACGCTTTTAATGACTAAATAAAACTATTTTTTTACTTCCGGTTTAACTGAAAGTAACCCTAAATTTTAAATTTTAAATAGCACTCTATATATTTTTGGCCCACCTGATGCGCCTCAAAATTCTCTTTTCTACCATGTGTCACACTTGTCATTTCATTTCAAAATGGCTGCCAAAATCGATTTTTTTCCAAAATTTTAGCATGATGTACAATTCAAATTATCAA
>JAHBCN010008931.1:0-36865 GCA_019359885.1 Listronotus oregonensis | reverse complement strand
TTCCTATTTTTAAAAAGTAATCGATTCCAGCATTCAGATCCTTAAAAAGGAATTCGATTCCTACCCAGCTCTGCTTCATACCAATTGAAGAAAAAAGATGTGGGTTGCCTTTAAGTTTAATTTTTTAAATAGAATTTTAAATTCGTGTTTAATAGTTAGTTTTAAAGGGCACTGGACATGTGTTTATGTAATTTGTTTTTAATGTGTCAAATTTTATTCAATTTTCCTTTATACTGTGAGACAAATTGATTTATAGGTTTACCACTAATAAAATGGGTGATTAAGTTAATTTTCTGATAACATATTTTTTCGAGTTAAACTAAACAACCAAAAACAAAGTAATTTAAAATTACAAATGTTGAACTTTAGGTGCGAAACGCTAAGTATGCAATACATAAAGAAAATATTTAGTCTCTTTGATCATTGACTAAACACAAAAAAAGAGATTGTTTAAGTAATAACTATAGGTACAGGGTCTTTGATATTATTTACGTGGCATCGGGAGCCTTTATTTTTGAAAATAGAAAAAAATATTTTACAGAAAAATTATCTTTTTAAAATATCAGTTAAAAAGATTACAGTAAAAAAAAGAAAAATATAGGCAACTTCAACTTTTTTAAATGAAACACCCTGTATATTATGCGCTACAACAAAAGATCTTTTTTTCTAATTTCAAATATAGGTATATATATATATATATATATATATATATATATATATATATATATATATATAAAATATATTATATATATTATATATATATATATATATATATATATATATATATATATATATATATATATATATATATATATATATAAAGATTCTAAATTCTTGGGGATTCGGTCCAGGGCTGAAGTAAAACTCTTTTTTTACTAAACGCCGAGCTTTCGGAAATTTATTTTTTCCTTTTTCAAGGGTGCAAAGTGAGTTTTCTTAAGGCTAGAGTCATTATAAGAAACATAATCAATTTATTGTTTTACATCTTAGTGCTCATAATTTTTGAATTTAAATTTTTTTAACATTTATACATTCTAGTGTTTTCTAGAACATCTTGAAACATGTTTCAAGATGTTCACAGAAATGGTGTCACCCCGGAAACCCACTTCATTTAGCAGAGATTTGGACACAAATAATACTTCAAATAATAAATAATAATATATCAAAACCTCCAGTTAAAGGCTCCGGAAAAGCCTAAAAAGGATGTGGCATGGTCAGGAGACTTTGCGGCAAGTCCGCAAAGGGCTCGCACACCCGAATACATTACCAATTTTGAATTACCGGCGGTTGTAGTGACTAACGCTATAAAAACATTGGAAAGTAGACAACGCGAACGCGAAGCGCGTCATAAAGCGCTTTTCCGCGGGAAAGAGGGTAGAGTGTCCGATCCGAATGTAAATTTAGATGAAAGAGACCGCCTAAGAGATTTGGCAAAGCGCGGTGCGCTGTCTGGCCCCTGCCTGGTCCGTAACAGGGCCAAGGCCCCTGAGATAGAGAATGACCCCACTTTATTAGAGATGTTGCGCTTTCGCATCTCTATATATATATATATAATATATAAATATTATATATATATATAATATATATATATATATATATATATATATATATTTTTAAAAAAAAAAAAAAAAAGATATAAAAAAAGATCTTTTTGTTGTGGCGCATAATATACAGGGTGTTCCATTAATGTTGCCTATATTTTTCCATTTTCTTATTGCGATATTTTTTAATGATAATTAAAAAAAAAACCTACAATTTTTATATAAAACATTTTTTTCTATCTCCAAAAATAAAGGCTTCAGATGCCACGTAAATATAATCAAAGATACTGTAGGCATAATATTTACGCAAAATAAAACTGCAAAGATGCTTTATATCTCTGAGCCTTTGCTATTACCTGTAGCTTAATAAAAGAAAACTTTTTACTATTAGGTAGTACTTAGTGACTATTTCGAAATTGTGGCTCAATGAATGGCTTGGACTATAACGATTCAGATGGCTCAAATACTGAACAAAGCAATAATTATAATAAAGCTTAAAAAAAATAAACTAAATAATATTTCTGTTTTTTTTTAATATGTTAACAAAATTAAATAATAAACATTAAACATAGATGTAAAATAAACACAACTGACAATTAAAAGGTATTTGTTATTAACTTTTAACTGTAGGCAATCATAAAACAGTCAGATAATTAAATAAACCTAAAAATAAATTTGACGAATCAATTAAATACATTTTACAAAGTTAATTAAGTTTTTTAAGGATTTATTACACTAGAAGCGAGGTATCACTGACAATCTTAGAAGTTTCTGAACAAAAAATGGGTATTGGAAAGGAGCTATTTTTGCCTCAAAATAAAAAAAATTACACAATTTGATGTTTTCCTAATATATTCTGAGAAGACGCTGTGTACCTGATGACACAATAGGTATATTAATAAAAAAGGAATTTTACAATTACTTACTAAAATCGGTTTCAGTAGTTTTAATGATATCTATATTTAAGTACAAGCGAAAGGTCACTCATTTATACATTCACCGACTAAATACAAAATTTTGAATACTACTTGACCCATGAAAATGAAATTTGGCACGTAGGGAGATTATATATAGTAGATATATTGAAGACATCAGCTAAGCACCCTTTGAGCATATACCGAGAGAGGTAGCCTTGTCGCTTGGCTGTGTGAACAAGCCCCCGCGAGGGAAAAAGAGAAATCAAAGTATAACCTTTCCCTCTCGCTCCAGCAAGGCTGCCTCTGTAGGTACATGCTCGAAGAATATACCTTTTGAGACAGGGCTAAATAGTAGTTTAGTGATTTATGCGTAACTGAACACGAATGTTTAAATAAAACATTTACAAACGTGCCAATGAAGTAAACGCTTTTTAAGTAGCGTAGTGGATTTCAACTTATTTATTTATTTTATTTTTTGTAAAAAATACACACTTTTATTTAATTCTAATTTTTGGGTAAAGCCTCCCCCTAAACAAAATAATTCCGTTAAAATGTAAAGTAGGAATTTCAGTATGTACTAACTTATTTCCGCTAGTCAATTAGTCTAAGATCCAAACTAAGGACGACCTTCACCCATCTGCCAACCGGATGTTCAGTTAATACCTAAATACACAAACTGATTCAATATAGCGGCATGACGCGATGTACAGCTTCGCTCACGAGCACAGCAGACTGATCAGTATAGCGGCAGACGGAGTACGTCTTCGTATGGCCTGCGATACGTTCATGGGCCGTCATGGTGTCTGTATGTTGAGTCGTGCGTACTATGCCAGTCATGTTCGTTTTTCTTGTGAGTGTTTTTTACTGTCCGTGGGGATAAAAATTTACGAAATCTTTGATCAACGACTCAACATTAAGTTTTTGGTAAAGTTCGGTAAAAATCCGCGATAATGCTCTAAAGAAAACATTACTGGATTAAGAGTTTTTAGATAGCCAGGAATGATGCAAGGCCAGCACGACCTACAACCACCTGTGTCGATAAAAACTTTTTTTGGCGACGGTAGGGACAAGGAACCGCATACGATCAATGTTTTCATCAACATAGGAAGTTTAATCATCTTTTGGCGTCTTCTCGGCCATTTTTAAATCGTTTAATTGACTTTAAAATTGATGGATTATTATTACCGTAAACGGCACTTAACATATCAGTGTTTTCTTGTGAATTTTTACCGAGCTTCGCCAAAGACTTGATGTTGAGTCGCTGCGCGATGATTTTCGCACAATAAAAACGAACCCGACTGGCGCAGTATGCACGGCTCAACGTACAGACGACTGAGACAACTACTGTCGGATCATGGCCAGTCAGGCTACATAGTGCGCTACTGAGCGGGGCTGTACGTATCGTCACAACCGCCATATTGGATTAGTACGCGTATTTACTGGACAGACCTCGTATATCTTTACTGTCATGTAGAATAAGCAAGAATTGACACTACACTCACTTATTTTTTTTAATTAATCACACCTTGTGTACTCTTTTTGTCTACCACTTAGTTTTATAGTTTTATTTGAAAGTACTCGAACTGTAAACAATATTTTTGTCATACCATTTAAAAAAACCCATGGTAAATACATAATGACTTTAATGGGCAATGACAATGTCTGAATAATTGGTGTTATTGGGTAATTCGAAATTGAGTTTATTGCAATTAGGTTTAATATGTCTACAACACTATGTATACAACACTTTGTTTAATTGATATTTTGACGCAAAACAGATTTTAATTTATTTCGATTCGATATTTAAGGTGGCGAATTTACTAAAGGTGATCTTTATAAGTATAGCAAAAAAAATCTTAAGATTTTAAAAACCAGAAAATTTTAATTATTACATGCACTAAAGTAAGCAAATTTTTATCTCTTGGTAGCAGTTAAGGATTCTTATTTTAAATAAATAGTATCCGCCCTAAGAAAACAAAATAGTACTTCCTAGAAGTAATAACTAAAGAAAATAAAATGATTATTTTTTTATTTTAGCAGTTGGCTATGTAAATACACGGGCTGTTCAAAAATAAGTGTACAAATTTTTATAATACACAAATCTGGCCGTTTGATTGATTTGCCCCACTCTTTCTCCCCCAGTTTACTTTTCCAAACATTTATTACAACAAATGTTTGCACCTATTATGCCTAGGCAACATTGCAGCTACATTTTTGGCAAACTAACCTACAAAAAGATATAAAAAATATGTGAGGGGAAGAGGCTAGTTTGACGCTATCCTCCCCACTTACTTAATTGTTTTAAAATGTTTTAGTTAATTTTAATACAGCCTTGCATAAATTTGGTTTTTTCAAACTCGTCAAAAACCAGTAATCAAAATTCAAAAAAAAAAATGGACAAAATTTCTTAGTGGATTTGGATAGTAATATAAGTGTAGGTTTTTGCACACATATGTTTTTGAATGTTTAAAAAAGTGGGGTATGGATGGTCTTACTTAACCACCCAAGTTGGTAGATTGTCTAGAGTATTTTATTGAAATTTAAAATAAAAAAATCATATTAACAGAATCTAATGTCCACCATATTCTCTAATGAAATTGCTGGGTAAAGGTTTTATATAAGGATCATTTGCGTATTTAAAGGGGAACCCCATTGAAGACGAAAATTTAATGAAGTTAATGACCATAAAAACAAGCCTTGAAATAAAAGGTAATTCTTAGGGTTGCCAAAGTAAAATAGTTTAAATAAAATAATTACAATATTCATATTAAACCAGAATTGATGATAATGTCACAGTTCTGTTCCAACGATAGTGGTAATTATGGCAAAACATTAACGAATAATTTTTTTGATTAAAATTTAAAAAATATACATATTAATTAGGTGAAACGCAAAAAAGTCGACACAAACATAAGTTATATGAAAGTCTTTATTTTATAAAAATAGTTTTTATTTCTTGCATATTGTTTAAGAGAAAATTACAATATTACACATGTATTTTATTTAGTTCCAGAGGTCGAAAAATTAAGATGATTTTAGCACATGCATGACAAATTATTTACGCATATGCCATTACAAATATAGCATTAAAACATTGAATTATTTAACTCTTTATTATTAGCAAATTATTATAACTGAATTTATAAATAACTACTTATCTTAAATTGTTTTTCATCAACCTCATACGGAATAATAACAGTATTGAACGAACAATAATTATTATAGATGCTGTAGAAACATCACTTATCACAAAATTAAGTTAAAGAAAATAAACAGGGAAATTTTTATATTAATTTAGATCAGATCAGTTTTCATAAAAAATAAAGCAATTAGTTGGACACACAGTGTTTTGCTTCTGATAATATTTTGATTGTTATTGCATATTTTATGAAATAAACTTTTATATGGAAAGAACATTTTAATCTCTAGAACAAGCATAATCTGTTTTCGGTTTGATGTACAAGGTGGCAGACATGTTTTTGCTAAAAACTAGGGCTGTGCTGATACCACATTTCAGATACCGATACCGATACTCCGATACCTTTAACTTCGATACCGATAATGTATCTGAAAGTATCTGAAACTCATATAAAAACTGTTTTTTTTTAAATGTTTTTATTTATTTATATTTACACTCAAAATAGTCAAAATCAAAACAAAACATTTAGCAGTGTAAAAGTAAAAACATCTATTATCTTTTTAATAACTTTTTGCTCATCTTCTTCATTGGAAAGTACTTCAGCTTTATAACGAGGATCTAATATCGTACTTATTAGATAAAGATCATTCTGTTTCATAAAACTGAAGCGGTTCTTCAGTCCTGCTAATAATTCCTTTTTGAGTGATTTTACATCTTCTACTTCTGAATATTGTTTTAAAACAATTTCGATGCCCTTAGTTAGTAAAAAAATATCCGCTAAAGAAGTAAAATGATCTCCTAGTGTCTTTGTAGCTTCTTAAAACGGTTTCAAAATTTTAACTTTATTTCAGCAAGTAGCCAGTCACTGTGCGACATGTTCATAAAATTTGCGGAGGAAGAAACAACGGACATGTAAAACAAATATTTTGGAAGGTTAAAAATAAAAAATATTAGGAACATAAACTTTGTTACGGTAAACGCCAATAAAATTATATTTTTTATTATTATTTTCTGTTCAAGTTTGAATGACGGTAAAGGCGGGCGACGACGATTCCCACCGATTTGACACGAAAAATAACAGTATCTGAAATCAGATACATTTGTATCTGGAAATTTAGGAATCAGCGAGTATCGGAAATTAGTAAGTATCGGACGATAACCGATACTGAGTATCGGTATCGGCACAGCCCTACTAGAAGCCCTTAAGAATAATGTATGTAACAAGAACCGAAATATGCTTCCTCTAAGAAAGCTCTATCAGAGTCGATTGACCCTTCTGAACTTACAAATCACTTAAAACAGAAACAAAAAAAAAAAAATTAAAAAAACCGAAGAACGTTTTACTGACACTTTGGTCATCGTTTATGAGATATCAAATAGCATTAAAAGTGTGCTTTAAATTAAATATTTATTGAAAAAAAATGTTCTAAAAAATTGTGAAATTCTGAAACTTTATTAAAATTATAACGTATCCTTAATTTTTATTTTTTAAAATAAGTCTTGTATGAACCATAGGTACTAGATACTGTGAGTGCCGGGTTTTTAAATGTGTAAACCATTTTTCTGCAGTTTTGTCAACGATGTCCAAGAACCCAAACATGCAGATATTGTATTTCAAGGCACCTTTTAGGCAAAGCGGTAGTGCCACCCACCATGGACATTATACAAATAACTACTACCTTTGAATTATCACCCCCCCCCCATGGTCACCGATCAGACAAATTAATCAGCTATTTGTCGCAATACCTTATATCATATATTGAATATTTTGTAACATTTTTATGTTTATTTTTTATGTTTATATCTTATTTCTGAAAGTCATAGGGTATAGACACAGACTCTGTCTGTCCTCTTTTCACAAGTCAGACCAGTGGCCCAAAAATTTTTTTAAAGTCTTAAGTTACTAATTAAAGTGCCTTCTGGGTACACACAATGCACAAACACTAGACATTTATAGACATAAGTAAAATGATGAAAAAACGGTAGATATTCTACATAATTGTCTTCCCTAATTAATGACCCGACAATTTTTCCCAATATAGGTAGTGGTGTTGGTATTATGGATTGCAAAGATAAGGATCTTTGTCTCTTATGGCTGTTTTGCTCAAAAAGTGGCCACAGAATAGCATTCACTAGGTGGGGCTAGTATAGCTCAGGGAACCAATGTGAACCAATGTGAACCAATGACCTTGACCGCAATATATAAAGGGAAGTTTAAAGCGGCCCTCTGGAACACAACGCCATCTTAATTTACTGCAATTTAAGGTCCATTTTAGTTACACAGAGTGGGTAATCCCTACCTCTAGAATGGTTGGTATGTTTGCTGATGTATGATCTATAAATAGGTTGTTAGGCGCCACAGGATTAAAAGCGAGAGAAGATTTGAGAAAGTGCCTTTACTGACTTTTTAAATAAAGTTTTGAGTAAAGTTTAATACATACAATAACATTTTTCTAGGAAAAAAATCCCAAATTTTATATTTAAAAATTGTAACCGCTTCTTTTTTGCTGAAAAATCTATAAGGGCAAATAAATGTCACTCTCTGCAGTTTCCGTTATTGTAAAGTTGTTTGCAAAAAAAACATGCAGCGTGGACTTTTTTGATTACCATGATTACCATGTGGTTATGGTAGTTCTTATTACCTAATACCTAATTTAAAAAAACAAAAATAATATTGATTAAAAAACAAAAGCGGTTCGGCGTTGACTTTTTGCGAAGAGCGACTTTTACATCTAGAAGTCTACACTATTAGCATGTACCTACTTTTGTTTACATTGAATTTATTTGGTACTTTAAGTTAGTTTTTAAACAAGAATTTAGTTAGGTTCGGTTTTGTTTTTAAAATATTTAATTTTTGCAAAATTTTATCCCACTTTCACTGCTTCATTGTCCTAATGTTTCCTTTTATTATTTATACCTATCAGAGAATCCGCATTTTTTAATAATGTTTAAAATAATAGTATTAAATTTAAAAAAGTCAAAAATCTCAATAAGATTCGAGACCTAATATAAATACGAATTATTTGTATAATATTTTTTTGTTTACTAATTTAAGGATGTTGTAAAAAAAATTCTTTGGTTTCTCTTAATATCTTTCTGATTTAGCACTATAAGTAAATCAGCGCTCTTCTAACCGAAAGGCGCTGAAAAATAATTATAAACTAGATACAAATAAATAAATTAGCGAAAACATACCATTATTATTGTAAATAAACAAAACCTTCTTACTGCTGCAACTGCACTACTAATCGGCTTATATTTCACTGAGTTGACACCGGCAAACTAATTTAAAATAATATGCTCATCTCATTACTTCAACTCGAACAACAGGAAGATTTATCTCAATGATTACAAAAAGGTCAGTTATATAAAGGATAAAAATATAACTAGTATTTCGTTGAGCCACAAATTTTAATTCTGAATGATCAGTACTACCGGCAAAGCAACCTGTAACGACTAATGCAGAACAACACGACAGTAGAATATAAGTGCTCGTCGGGTCATTGAATCGGTCCGGTACTTACTGTTTGTTAAAAGATACGAGGTTTTATCGCATTTGTATCACATATTCTTTAAGGTTTCAGTATTGTAAACTTAACAGATTCCACATATTCACATTCAACTACTTATTGTTTTTTTATCATCTATTACATGAAAAAGATAAAAAACAACATCTTATCCGGTGAACTTATGGTCTGAAGGTTCAAAAGTACTTAGATTAATGTGTAACTTATCAGATATACTTTTGGTGATATCAGAATTTTTTTCTGAAATATTTATAACCAGTTATTAAAAAGATGTCTTTATTATATTTCATAGTATTCCCCTTTAAGATCTAGTTACACTTGCGTCTGGTCGAACCAGTTTGAAAGCGGTATTTCAAAACATGCATTTTAAAGATCTTGGTATGTTTTGTTTCACGAAAAAAAGTGTTTTTACACTTGTCGGTAAGCATCAACCGAAAATACTAAATGGGCGCGGAGGCGCTGTTCGCCGGATTCAAAGCGGACCGCCTTGTTTGAAGATGCTCTTTCTGGCTGGGCAAAATTTCGGCAGTTTTTCCATAACGGAAGGTAATTGAATTATTCGTAGTAATTCAATTATTTATTAGGTAATTAAATTAATTTTTAAGTAATTCAATTATTTTATAAGTAATTGGATTACTTTCTAAATAATTAAATTACTTGGGTTTCCTAAAAATGAGTTACTAATTACGATTACATTATCCTATTAATTGATAATCCAAATACAATTACATTTTCCGAAAGTAGTTGAATTAAAGTAATCCAATTACTTTAATAATGTTTTTAATAGTGTAATTAATACAACTGCAACATTGTGTGGAAATGAAGGCTCAAGAAATAAGAAACAATGAAGGTTTTTGTATACTGGTCATTTAAGATATCAGTCCTTTTTCTATTGCTTTTATTTTTAAATTATTTTTTAATACAAATATTAGGCGAATAATACTTAAATGGGGCCACTGACAAAATTGTATGATTTTTTTTTAAAGTACGGTAATTTATTTTTTAGAAACAACTTTTTTATACTAATGTGTTTTTGTATTTGTATGTTATGTATGTGTATAGAAAGGATGTTTGGCAAGATCGTAGACAAAGTTTAAATCATCGTAATAGAGCTATTTGTGTATTAAGAGCGCAAAGTAATACATTGTTGCTCTGAGCGAGATGTTTGACGCGCGACGCGTAGCGGAGCACGGCTATCTCGCGAGAGCGACAATGTCACTTTGCGCTCGAATTGCACACAAGATTTTTTCTACAACCGCAGATTTTATAAAATAATTGGTAAAAATTAATGATTATTGATATGACCTCAAATTTGACAGTTCACATTTTAAAACGTGCAAGCATCATTTTGCGCTACAGATGTGTGTTATTGTAAAAATGTTTTTTCAGTAGTAGGTATTTACTGCAAAAGAAAACAATAAAAACTATTTAGTACCCTTTTAATTAGTTATTTACATATTATTGTATTACGTTATGATTTAAATTTCTGTGTAACAATATCTAAATGTTTTTGGAATTCTTCTAATACTTCTTCCTTTTTTAGGGGTGAAAAACCAGGCGAATTACTACTCGGTATTCAATGTCTGTGTTTGATAACATATATGTAATATTTTGAAATGATTTTATTCATTCTTTTTTTGGGAATATTGTAATATTTGGTCGAAATTTGTAGTAGACTCTTCTGAATGCTGTTGAACAAACCATTTTTCGAAAGATGTTGGTCGCAGTTCTCAATTAGCGCAGTTAAGTATATTAAACTGGAATGGCGTATTTGAACATGGCTTAATTCTTGACAATTACATATTTTATACTTTTTAAAACTGTCCATTATCAGATAATTATTACAATCAATTTTTTAAACACCAATAGCTGTTTAAAAAACTTTTTGATACGTCAAATAATCATTTGTTTATTTTTCTTGACCGCAGCGGCAAGCATGCTAAAATCAACTAGGTTTTTTATATAAAACTTTTTCTAGAAAAACCACTACCACAATAAAAAATAGAAACTCAATAAAAACAAATCTCTTCAAACCGCAAGGTAATATTATCTCGCTCATTATGCTTGTAAGGTCACACCGGTGGGCATATAAAAGCTAAACCATAACTTTTACATATTGCCAAGGAGCCAACATCTGCTCCCGGCCCTCCTGGCTGCGTTGTCTTTTCGACCTGAATAAGGTGAAGAAAATGAAATTGTAGATTAACTAAAATGTAATATGTAAATGTACTGTAATTTTATAAAAATAATAAAAGCATTATGAAATTGGAAAATTGGAAATTGGCAAGCATGGCCTCCTATCATATCTAAACATAATACTTGCGTGTGTTATGTGAAAGCTATAAATATAATTAGTTTGAATCAGAAAAAAATAGATTTCTACCACCTCTAGTAGTACAAAATTAATAAAAAATAAAAGAAGGATATCGACAAACCAATTTTTAAACTGTTTTTCGTAACTAAAGTTGGTAGTTTTGTATTTTATTTAAAGCGATAATTTGGACATCAATGTAATTTATAGATAATGCGAATTGTTTACTAAATATACATTTCTACCAACGAACTCAAGGACTTGAGTTCGTTGGTATAACTAGTGTAACTAAAGTTTGTAATTTGCTTTATTTATCACTTGATTTGTCGTAATATACATAGTTATATGACGTAGAATATAAAATTCAATTATTTATAAAAAAGTACATTTCTACTACTTTTAGTGGAAGAAAACTCCATCAGAACGATGTAGGGACTTTCCGAACATAAACTTTTATTATTCTGTATAACTAAAGTTGGTAATTTGCATTTTAGCACTATTAAACATTCAACGCAATATGCAAAGGTGAAGTAGTTAAAAAAAAACAGATTTAATAAAACCGTGGCTACTATACCAATTTATTTTGTTGTAATAATTATTGTAATATGTATACATTTAGATCTTCATATAATTATTACCTAAATTTATATAAGATCTAGTCATTTTTCTTATTATTTACAATATTAAAAGTAAGGGTGCAATTCTCACAATTTTTAATGACAATTTCAGATGAAGTTTCTACCGTTCAACACCTACTGTGGTGTCAAATTTGACGTTTTTCTATTACGGTTACCTTGATAACTCAGCGAGCGACAAAGTATTTTGTCGCTTGGCGAGCGACAAAGTAAAAAAACGCTTGCTCCTCGGAAAAGCGCAACTTTGTGTTTTGTTTTTGAAGCGCAAACATGGTACTTTTCGCGCGGTTGTAGAAAAAAGTATTTTTATGAAATTAAAAAAAAAATAGTTTGGTGTGTCTCTACTTTACCCATTTTAATATATTAAACTTTATTCATAAGAAATCGAGCTTTAAACTAAAAGAACAATTAGACACAAAATATAAAAAAATAGTTTTATATATGTTTATAAATTTTTTAAACTTAATTGATAAGCGCGTAGCGCGTTGTTTGCAAAGGGGATACTTTCCTCAAGCAGTGATAAGAACTGAACTTTGGCTAAAGCGTATTTGTTGTTATCTTTTAGAAACACATTTCCAATAGAATTGTAAGAAGCATGTTATAAATAAGTTCCAGGGTTTAAAAAAATGATTTAATGATTAAATAATTTAAGTGTGACTAAAACATAGGTCAAAACCCAAAATATCGCGATAGTATTTGCTTAAATAGTAGACAGGTCTTCATTAAGTTCTTTTTACATCATTTGGTCCTATATATGTATGTAGGTTAGTGTTGTGATTTTATCGTAATTACATTTTAAAATACGGCTAGCTAAACAGGGTGCCACAGATTCGAGTGCATGCATGGGATTTCGGAAACCGTAAGAGATACGAAGTCGGTTAAATTATTGCAAAGTTGCGCATTTAGGTGCCTAACAATATGCCGATTAGAAAGTTGTAAAATTCCGAGTACTTCTGGGGATATCCGGAAAAACCGAAATTCGCTGAGTTCGTTTTTATTTCTTTCTGGCGTTATTTAAAGAGATATGGAAAAACAAAAGACACTTTCTTATAGCCACTTTTTAAGCTTTACAAAACAGCGTTGAGAGATTTTCCGTAAAACGTTTCGTTTTCGTTAAACCGTCATCAACTTTATTTTTTTAAATACAGCACTCAATTGTTTATTGCATTTTTTTGAAGCATTTATAATCCCAATTACAATGATGTATAACACTTAATATTTTTCTGTTAAATAAACCTATTTTCCATTAGAGACAATGAGTTAGACAAGGAACGAACATCATTTCTTATAGGGGCGTTCCATATTTGTTAATAAATATTAAGTGTTATACATTTTTGTAATTGGGATAATAAGAGGTTTAAAAAAATTAAATAAAAAAGCCAGATTAATATTTAAAAAAATAAAGTTGATGATGGTTTAACGAAAACAAAACGTCGTGCGAAAAATCTCTCAACGCTGTTTTGTAGAGCTTAAGAAGTGGCCATAAGAAAGTGTCTTTTGTTTTTCCATATCTCTTTAAATAACGTCAGAAAAAAATAAAAACGAAATCAGCAAATTTCGTTTTTTTCCGGATATCTTCGAAAGTACTTGGAATTTTGCAACTTTCTAAAGTGGAAATGGTTAGTTACGCAAATAGACAACTTTGCCATAATTTAACCGACTTCGTATCTCTTACGGTTACCGAGATCCCCATGCATGCACTCGAATCTGTGGCACCCTGTATATTGTTTAAGCAGTAACATAAAAATTAAATAATTAATATACATGGAAATTCGAATTCGACCCTCACCACTGGTTTCAGAAAATATAGGAGAAAATATATAATAATATTAGTGAGATTATTAATGTTTGTTTTGTGTTTTTATATTTATAAACAATTATTGACAAATTGATGACCTTGGTGACGAAGAAAATAAAAGACGGTAGGTTAAATTACTAAAAAAAACATATATTACAAATTCTTACAGATTTGTTAATATTTTAAGATTTTGGCACTCTTTATTACTAGATTAGCTTTTGATTTCTCTGTTTGCAAATTTCAATGTATAATAAATACGAACTCTCGTATACAACAATAAAAAACCTGATTGTGGATAACTTGGGCATAACTGTTTTGAAAACATTAATTGTTAATGTTTGTGACAAAAATATCTTTTAAAAATTGCAAATAATTTAAAAATACTTTTTGTGGTACTTTTAGGCCTCCAAATAAGGTTTGTTTACCTTTATAGGTCTTTAATTCGCAAAACAATGTAGATCTATCACTTTCAGAAAAATTACAATAATTTGCACAAATAGCACAAGTGTGTTTTGAAAGACATTTCTTTAAAAAGTATCCACTAACATAACCCAGAGCATAGCTCTTTTCAGTTTCTAAGTTTTTATAATCGTTTTTAACAGTTTTTAAATGGATTGAATCTTTTTTTGTCTTATTTTTTCTAGTAAAAATGATCCTCTTTTAAAAAATGGCTACTCAGCAACTAATTTGACTTTTATTTTCTTAAAATTATTCGGGTTTAGGTGTTCATTCGTAAGTTTTGGTGCTAACCTATGTTGTTTAACTTTGTCAAGACACATGATCTCTATTAAGAAGCGTTTGTCTGTGGTCCCGTTTTCTATTACGAATCTATAATAAAAACAGCTATTTCTTAATGATTTTAGTAAATGCGCACATCACATAATATTATGGTTTTTCAGCATTCAGTTTAAAGAAACTCTTTACTAATTTATAAAAATTTGGCACCTGGTCGGACGTTACTGCCAAAACGATAAGACCTACCGATTTTAGTTTTCGAACGAATCGAATATTATTTCTTTCAAATCATCAATATTTGTGGAATTTTTGATAAAAAAATAGACGATAGGCATTTTCCAATTGTGCGATATTCTCTCGCCATTACCACTAAAGTACTGGTGGCAATATTAGTGGATTTTTTATTGGGCAGCTCTTTAAATCCAATAATATTATCTAATGAGATTATAAAATAACACAATCACGTGTAATAACGCAACAGTCATCATCAGTACAATAAGAAAAAGCCACCCCAACCAAATGGATTTTTTTAATAGTGTATAACGTAAAGGGTGAGAAAACGATTCCGCTAATATAAAGTCACTTTTTCAGGACCGAAGGCACTTGCAAAAACGATGTCACGGCTAAGCCGTGAGATCTCTGGGTAGCCGTTAATCGAGGGATCGGTGCAGTCAGGAGGGAAATTTTACGCGGCACGCTTGAGTAAGCAGACTTTATTAGAATAATTTTAGACTATGCTGGGGTTGACAATAGTGTCGGCGCTAGCGTTTGATGTTAAAGTATTTTTTTACGGTCAGTCATTGAAAAATATTGCCGAACTGCGTTGGCGCTGAACCAGGCGTTGAAGATAATTTAAATTCAACTTCGAAGCCGACGTTGGCTCAGCGTTATTAATCTAACCTTACTTTTGTAATATTTATTTGCCAATACAGGTCTAATTTTATGCCCAACAGTTCAGGTTCATTTTTATTTTTATTTTTTTCTAAATCCTTTTTTTTAAAATTAGACAACGAAAAATATAAGGTTATAATAAAATAAGCATTTCGACACTAACTCCGGTTTATAAATTAATCACTATAAAGGCCAGCGCCGAGTTCAACGCCGACGTGGGCACCAACGCCAACGTCAAGTTTATAAATCCGATAGGATATTAATGGTTTTAAAGTAGAAATAACAGTAAAAAAGGTAAAACCTCAATCTGATCATAAAAAATTAAACAAAATATGAATCCGTGCGTCTACAAAGTTATAAAGGTTAAAAATGATTTAATTATATATATTATTTGACGTTTGTGAAAAATTAGTTCAGTATAAAAGTTTATTAATTCAAACTATTTTTTTAAAAACTTTCTTTTACTTGTACAGGGTATTTCAAAAAGTCTGGACAGGGTCCTACTATCTCAGTTCAAAAGCGTCCCCTATTTTTTATTTGAGATTTGCATTCTCCTAGAAATTCTAAACATAATCTATAAATTAATTAAAATAAACTAAAATTTATTTTGGTTTAATAAAAAAAAACAAGATAAGAAAAAAAGTTGATTTTATCCAGTGCCATAAAACGTAAATACATCTATAGAAACAAACAAGATATATTAAATTTTTTTTTTGAAGAATCATCTGTGAATTGTCGATATGCATATTATTTTGTACTTTTAGCAAAGTTTGTTTGTAAGGAAAGTTTTTAAAAGCCAAGAAAAAATTGTACAATTTTTTGGCAAAAAGAGAGTCACAAAAAGAAGCGATTGACATTTAAAAGTTTGTTGTACTCTAAGCATGCTTAAATATGGCTCTGTTTAGTAGTGCTCCAGAGCTGTTTCTTTGTTATACATCAAAATAATCATATCATAATCATATATTAATTTAAATTTTTACGTCATTCGTTATTTTTTTATTAATAAAACTTCTTATTAATCCCCCGTAATATAACATTTAAATAATAAATTAAAGTTTCCTATTATGTTTTTTGCTTAAACTAAACAAATAAAATGATTTCTGCCATCAAAATATTGAGATTCCTGCTAAGTGCCAAGAACGCATTTATCTCAGCCTCGCTTCTAGCTTATTTTGTTGTTTGGCTACCGTATAATAGATGGCGCCATTAATACATTTCATGTTGATTTTAAGTAGTGAAGAAAAGCAACGATGTCAAATTTTATAAATGTATGTGCTTTAAAGTTCAATTTATTTTAATAAAAACTACTTGCACCAATACAAAATGGTTTATATTTTATTACTAATTAAAGCATTGAATCTGGATATTTAAAGTTTTAAATGAGTTTAAGGCAAACTTTAAATACGGATAAAAACAAATAAATTAATTAATTACATCCTAAAGTTGCTAAAGAGTCACAAAGTTGTAAGAATAAACGTCGTTTATACACTTACTGATGATACCGGTTAATATCAAAACTTATGAAATTATTAGGTACATTTTTATATTCAATTAAATATCGATGCTGTGTTGTTATCATCACTAACAATTGTGGTGGCGAAGAGCAGTCCTACCGGTGGTGTTGATATTTTGTTTGCCTTATTGTTTGGTTAGGTTAGAAAATATATATAAGTAATTTATACAGATTATTGTAATGAGGTATTTAATTATAATTATTGAAATTTAAACCCGTTTACTAGTCGGCAGAGCTGGGACGGATCCTTCAGAAAAGGAATCGATTTACGGATTCAGATCGTAAAGAAATCGAATCACAAATACGAATCACCATTCCTTTTTAAAGGAAATAAAAATTAAATCCAGGTATAAAGTTTTTAATTCATTTTTGGATGACACCCTGAATAGAAATAATAAAATGTCCCATTTAAAGTCCCTCAGGGTTATCTCAAGGATAACAAAAATTATGAAGATCGAGCAATCAGAACTTTTAACATAAAGGCAAGTAAAATGTATACCCATTTTGAGATATAGTATTTTTCAAGATATAAGAAAATGACTAAAAGTCTCGACTGCTTCTGAGTGTTGCAAAAACCCTCGATTTCTACCTCACCGGAATAATATATATGTATTTATGATGTCGTATTTGCCTCAGGTTATATCTAAACGTATAGGGTAAAGTGCGGACCTGAACTATTTTCACCTTTGCTGGCATGGCCGTAAAGGACCACTTTCGAGGATTTTTATTGCAGTCGGAGATAATCAATATGTCTAGTCATTCTTATATCTTGAAAAATACTATACCACACTCTATGGTTACGAAAAAAATGTTTTATTTAAATCTTATTTCTCCAAACCTAAACAACAACATCTTTTAGTTAAAAATTACATGTTAGGTGTGTTTTCTTATTTCAAGAACTTAATGGGCTGATGTTTAAAAATTCTTTATTTTAATTTTCGAAAATCAATGTGATGCTGATTAAGAATCTTGGATAAAAATTTGGAAATTTTAAATGAAAGATTTAAAATGGCGGATTTTGGCATTTATAAACCAATTTCCCTCAGATTCGGGATATAGGAATTTTGAGGGGGCTAGGTCAAAATTTAGAAATTAAGAATCTTGGGTGAAAATTTGAATGACGCATTCAAAATGGCGGATTTTGGCATTTGCCTCAAATTAGAAATATAAGGAATGGATTCCTTTTTGGAATCGGATCTTTCCAAGAAGGAATCGATTTTGGATCATTTTAAAATTATATATTGAATCCGGATCATGGATCCTATTTTTTAAAAGTAATCGATTTCAACCTTTAGATTTTTAAAAAGAATTTATTCCTGGATTCGGTTCCTACCCAGCTCTGCTAGTGGGTAGGTGGAAAAAGCTCCTGGCATGTGGGTGGTAGTTCGCCTAAAAATGAATAGTTTTACTATCAATTAATAAAGACATTGACATACCTTATCAGTATGGGACCAAGTTATAGAGGGTTATCTAAATCCGCGTTTACACTATGCAACTTGTTTAATAAACTTGTATTTTACAACAATCAAAAACGCAATACAAAAAGTTGTAAAATGTTTTACAACAAGCGTGTTGTACAACCAAAAATCGTGTTTTAAAACAAGTTGCAGCCTTCCCGGTCGCGTAATTACATACTATACTATTACTCAGAGCACCGGCAATAGAGGTTGCTCTGAGACGCAGTATAGATTGTAGTGACTAATACGCGCGAATTTTCACTTCATAATATACTACAGCCCAGAGCGGCAGTTAAAAATATTATATAAAATGCTGTATAGCATGTATCACTATGAAAATGTGTTGAAATTCTTTGGATGGGTACTTACAAAGGTATTTAAATGGGGGTTTTATTGCCTGCATAGAAACCTCAGAGAGATTTGTATTGTTTAACTATTAAAAATTATTGTATTGATACAATACCTGCTTTAACCTTACTCCCTTATAACTTTATAATAACAAAAAGCATAAGCATAATAACGTTTTGACAGATAAGTACTACATCACGAGGGAGTTATTTCAGAGGTACGTAGAGGGAAGTATTGTCAGAATTTTCAAATGTAGATTGTATCACAGCTTTATATTTTAAATTCTTAGAATTTAAGTGGAAATCAAACCAGTTTATTTAGTATTTTATTTTTCTAACTATTACAAAAAATACACTTTTTATAAATACGTGATGTACTTATTATATCGTGCTTAAAATAAAAGAAAATAAACTCGTATAAATAAAACAACAATAAGCTTTAAAAAACGGGCATAGTTGATATAAAATAAAATTATGTAGATAAAACAGAATAAAATAAAATACCTATACAATAGTGAGATTTAGGACTACGTCTATTAACAAAAACCGCTTCACTTAAGGATCTTGAGGCTTTGCATTTCCTATTAAGATTTTCATTAAGGTTATGTTAAAGATAGAATACCTTTTTAAGAATAAGTCGTGATTTACGTAGATATAATAATTATTAAAAATAATGTCATAATAGAAATACATTATGAAGTATGACCGATCAATTTGACAACAAAACAGTTTAACAAAGATAAATATCAATAACTACGGCGTTGTGAATTACTCAAATCAATATTATATATTTTTTATTTTAGTTATGATAACGATGGACGTGATAGGGTACAATAAAAAAGTTTTTAAAAACAATAAATAATAATATTATTAAGAGTTCATAATAATCCAACACATTTTCACACTATTTAAACATGCATACATAGTATTTTAAATAACATTTTTAACCATGGTATGGTATGTATGTAATTCTTCCCGGTCCGAGTCGGTAACCAAAGGAAGTTGACGTTATAATAACTTGTTTAATAAACATGTTTAAAATTGTTTTGGCCAAGCAACTTTGTTTATACAACAGGTCAGTGTGCCTCCGGCATTCATCTAGTAAACATCGCATAACCTGTCTGCGCTGTTTTTGGTTTTTGCGATAATTGTGCTAATGGAGTGGCGTCAGGCAGACGTTTTTAAGTTAATCGAGGGATACAAGAAAAGGAAACTTGTGGGACCCTACTTTGGACCATTTTAAAAACAGAAACAAACGGCACGATGCTTGGGTTAAATCGGATGAACAGTTAATTGTGTTAAATTGTGCTGAAATTTTAAACATATAGACAAACTCTTGTAAGAGTCACCAGGAAGTCAAAAATCGTAGGGTTACAGTTAGTCTTTCTTTCACCGGAATTGCATCCTAAATGGTATAGTTTTCTTTTCAATTTATCCTTGATACGCAGAATCAAGTACTCAAAGTCTGAACTTGTCATTCTTAGGAAGTTCTTAAAACTGTCGTTAGTTTTCAGTTTCCTCGCCAACAAGTCTCTGTCATCTCTTTGCAAATCGAGTATTAAATCACTACCACTATATTTATTTCTTGCTTTCAATCAAGGACGTACCCAAAACCGTCTTTTAGCCCTAACATTCTTCGAACAGTATATAACCACACAAGCGGCGGCAGCAAGCATCAAGTTCTCATTGCTTGAAGCTATCATTGCAACTAGAGATGTCAAAGGGTGTTTCAGCCCTTGGTTTAAAAACAAATGTTAAAAGAAGTTCGATGAACAAAAGTTTAAGGTTTGTAAAACAAAAGTTTTATTGAACATGTCCAACAAACAAAAGTTTATTAAACAAGTTGCATAGTGTAAACGTGACTTAAATCAAGTGTCCGCCACTTGATTTAGATAACTTTTTTATTAATTAAAATACAAAGTTGTTTAAAACAGCCATCTAGTAGCATGTTTCACGCCTGTAAGAATAAAGAAATGTAAAAAATAACTGACATTCGGGTTTTTGAGTTTGATAGTAAAATTGCTTTTTTTTTAAGAAACATCATTTAAATTGTATTACCAATAAAATGAGCTTTTAAAAATATAACATGTTATTATGTCTATTTTTAATAGTTTTGGAAACATGAGCTTTTAAATTTGAAAATAAAAACAAATTAGATTCTAACTTGAAATGTTTTATTTCTAGAACAGTATGGTGCGGACAGATATATTTATAAAATTAACCATATAATAAAAAAGTGGCAACGCCGCTACGTTCTGGCCAGCTGGTTTTGTGACCTAGTTTAGCGAGAATGTATGCACATTCCTGCACGTGGATTCAGGTATATGACGTCACGTGACGTCGTGCCGCCTCCTCTGGTTTTCTCAGCGTTCAAGTACCTTTACATAACACAAAGTTTTTAAAACAAAGTTGATGATGGAGCATTCTCTTGCCTAAGTAAGATCTAGCGGTTGATTCTTGGGCATAATTTGTTTACTATTTATTTAAAATCGAATTACAATAAATATTTAATTTTAAAATAAGCCTGATATCAGTTTTTTTATTAAAATTTAAGCAAGTAAAATCAACACTAGTCAAATATTTCACAGATCACAAATTAGAGAAATCTTGGCGATCTATACGGAAGGAATCATTTTCTTTGCTGAAACCATCCAGACCTCAGGCTATGCAAATAGAGGTCAATTTCAACCTATTCGCAAAGTGACTTTCTTATTGTATTTATATTTTTAGTTAAATTTTCATTCAGGGTATTAATGCGACATAAGTTTTCTTCCAACCCGCATTTTTTGTGCCGCCCTGAGACGGTTTCGAAATTATTAAGCCATATTCTTACAGTTCCATTTTAGTTAATCAACTTTAATGGATCAACGAAAATTAAATGAAAATATTTGTGAGAGCATAAGTTTCATCAACAAAACTTAAACGATTAAAATGGAAACTTAGGTTCTCAGTTATTTTCATTCGATTTTTGTTGATACACCAAAGTTGATTAACTAAAGTCGAATCGTGGGAATGCGCCTTTAGAATCGACCAAATCCGCATGTGTCGACTTTGCATTGTTTTATGTCAGAACAAAAACGACGAAGTTAGAACGCTTTCTGTATATTCAAAGGATTCTTGCTTTGCTTGGGAATCGAACTGGCACCTTGGAAAATGTTCAAGAACGATTATAAGTTCGGTTTGAACAGTAAAGGGATTGTGTATTACGCCGTCACCCATCGGTTGGAACGGATTTATTTGACTTGGTTTGCGCGTGACTGTACAATGAACAGTTATTTTGCGGGGTTGGAACAAACGCATGAACATGGCTCGTGGCAGGGAGATTATTTAAAAAAGAACATGGGCAATACATTTTTCTGGTCTGTTTTATATTAATACAAATCATCTTCAATGTATCAGTTTTATGTATAGACATAAAAATATGTGTCCTACAACAATATATGTTTTTGTAGCCCCGTCTGATTAAAACAATAAACACGGAAAACAAAATAAGGCGTTTAATGTGTTACAGCCGCATATCCATTTATGTTCTTGTAAACGTCTTTCTTAAAATGTCTTATATAACAACCGCCTTTCGTAGATTTATCCTCCTGAGTAAGCTTCAGATCTGGAACAGGTCAACCAAGCGATTTTATATGTACTTTGCCAATGAGCGAAAGTCGGGAAAACTCATCCTTAAAAAAAATCTGTACATTATTTGAAATGTTTTTATTATTTAAACACGCAAAGGCGTAAAGTCCCCATGCAACGAATTAAATCGTAATCTTGTATGAACTGCGCGCTGGTGGAGGAATACGACATAACTGTTGCAGATTCAGGAGGACGGACAGGGCGAAAATATTTCCTGCCACGTAAAACATCGGTAAGGAATATATGGCGCGAGTTGCTAACGACTTAAACTGGGTGTCAGGCAATTGGCAACGGGAAATTAATAAGGTTGAAATTAAGATTGGGGGAAGGGGGTAGTGAACTGGTAGTATCTAATTGTATATTGTATAAGACGTCCGGCGTGATATTAACCCGTTGTTTAAGGTGCCGTGAAATATATCAGTTGTATGTTTCGATAGTGAGCATTGTTAAGGAAATCGGGAGAAACTGGTTTAAATATCTAAAAACGAGACATCAGCGGTACCTAGTAGCAATGTTTTACACATACATTTATGGACTGCTCTAAAGCTTTTAAAATAGGTGCCGATAATTCTTCGATTTTCAGTCTCGTTAATTTGCGTAATTTTAACATAAGTATTAATTTTTGGCCCTTTCATTCAGCGGAAATTTGTATGGAGCAATTTAAATTACTTCGATATCATGTTCTTCGGTAGCACATCTTTTTTGATAAATAAGATAGACTTCAGGCAAGCTATAAGATTTTTATCCCGTTGTAAATACAATTTCGTCCTTGAATTCTCAATTATCAATCAAAACAATTTTGCAGAACTTCCGTTATCAACCATGTGCTTACAGGTAAAAACAACCTTTTAAAAGTAATGTTTATCAAGAATAAATGATACAGTGCTTGTCAAAATTAAACATTTCTACATAACAAATTTTGATATGTTTAAGTAATCACCCCACTATATTATTATAAATGACATATGTGCCTATTTGTAAAACTTTGAAAAGTCCTTTTTGTTTAATAAAATTTCATAACCCGTAAAACATGAAACATTCCATAAAAAATTCATATTCACAGAATTATGCCAATAATGTAACAATACATTTTTAAGTTTCAGGTGTGTAATGCTATTATAGACAGACGTTACGGTTGTGACGTAGGACACACCAATTGTCACCTACCAAAAGCGGGGTACCAAAACGGGCCGAAATCGCTTAAGGTTTTTTTTATATTATATAGGTTAAGCTTTTAATGTTCTATTAGCTGCTATTTAGGTAAAAATCCATAGCTTCTGGTATTTGGTGATTTCTTAACTGCAATTTAAGATCAACGATTTAAATATTTTTAAATTTTACTTTCTTTAAAGAAAATGTATTTTTTTAGTTATATTAAAATATTTTTTTTACTTTCGATATGACACTTATTATAATTATAATTTTTGAATTTCCTGTATTTTGGTTTGATAGTATAATATCTAATAAATTCAAGGAAAAATAAACTATTTACACAAACAATAAGGCGCCTAGGATTTTTAAGATAACATAAGATTTGTCAACAATAATTTTTTAAAAACGTTTTAATCACAAAATTATAAAGAATTTTACAAGTCTAATTTTCTTATGGACAATGCAAAAAGATAATGGAAGTATTCGTAGTAATCGGTAACACACTAAGAATGGCTTGCTCTACACCTCTGGATACAAATATGCAGCAATAAAAATCATCAAAAGAAATTACCATCAAAAATAGAATTCAGGGTAAAAACTACTTTTGTTAAAAATTTAACTCTTGACAAAGCATGATCATAAAAATTATATTACATTTTTCAAAAAAGACATATTTGAATAATACAGGACACCCTGTATTTAAAAAAATAAAGTTGATGATGGTTTAAGGAAAACGAAACGTCGTACGAAAAATCTCTCAACGCTGTTTTGTAGAGCTTAAGAAGTGGCCATAAGAAAGTGTCTTTTGTTTTTTCATATCTCTTTAAATAACGTCAGAAAAGAATAAAAACGAAATCAGCAAATTTCGGTTTTTTCCGGATATCTCCGGAAGTACTCGGAATTTTAAAACTTTTTAATCGGCATGTTGTTAGGCACCTAAATGCGCAACTTTGCCATAATTTAACCGACTTCGTATCTCTTACGGTTTCCGAGATCCCCATGCATGCACTCGAATCTGTGGCACCCTTATATATATATATATATATATAATATAATATATATAATATATATATATATATATATATATATATATATATATATATATATATATATATATATATATATATATATATATATATATATATAAAAAAAAAAAAATATATATATATATATATATATATATATATATATATATATTCCAAAAGCTATGAGATGAAGGGTTCTCGAGATATCGCCGGAGGACGACCTTATCAGGACACCCTGTATAATACCTATCTAAACTGGCATCTATCAAAAATAACGATTAAAAAAAAACAAAAATGCTTATTAGTTTGTATATTTTGTTTTTTACACGGTAGCGTAGTCATCAGAGTCTCGGCTCGCCACGCCTCCATCAGGTTTTTTCAAAGCATTTTCTTGCGAAAACAGTGTAACACAAAGTTAAACTAGCTACAATAAACAAAATAATCTCAAGCTACCTCAGCGAAACTGCCCTATGTCGTTGGTAAGGTCACTCCGGTAAACGACCTAAGACCCTAATTAAAATTGTACTATTTACCATATAGGAGTGAACATCTACTCTGGCCTCCCTGGCTAATTTGTCTCTCGATCCTGCAAAAGGAAAAATAAGAGATATAAAACAAAATAAAATGTAAATAATACAAACTGTAAAACTATTTATTATAATAATATAGCATTCTGAAATTGGAAAATTGGAAATTGGCTCGCCACGCCAGCGATCCGGGTTCAATCCCCAGCCGGGGAGACATATTTAGGTAGTAGTTATTTAAAATAATGTCAGTGGTGGTACTACCGCGTTGTGCAAAAGGTGCTGTAAAATGCAACATTTGCATGTTTCAGATTTAAAAAAATTATAATTTATGAAATGCGCTAATAATGTTTTGTTTGTAGTAAATTAAGTAAAGTAAAAAACAAACATGAAAATGATGTACTTGGTATACTACTTTTTTTTCTAGCAGGATAAGCATTTTTTTAATACATGTTAATTAGATGGCGGAAAGTACTGTAGGGTCAAAAAGAAATTGAACCTCTGGTATTTTATAAATTATTTTATTGATTTTGGATAGGTTTTAGCACCGAAATGACAATACACTAATAAAGAGCATCCAATCATTCCGCGACAAAATGAAAGGTTTGTTGTTATTGCACAAAAGAGTTTATTGTTCGAGGTCGACGCGACGCCTAAAAGGTGTCATTACATAATATTTAATATTTAAAAATAAACTTATTAAGTCTTTACAGTCAATAACTATCTGGTAAAATAGTTAATTAAATATGATACTCTTATACGTAAGTGTAGTTTGTATCTCTTAGATACATGGCTTGTGTTAATGTACATTCAGAGGACGCGTGTAATGGACTGTTAACAAAAACGAAAAAAAAGGCAATTGAATAAAAATTAAAAAGCCATTTTGATTTTTGATGATAACTCAAAAAGCATAAGTGATAGCAGAAATTGCAAAAAAGAGCCACAAGGAGGAGGAAATTTCCGATAAAAAAGTCTCAACTCCCGGAGTTCTTTCTCCATTATTTATAATGTTAATTTAACGCTGAAAATGGTCCTCCGCGCGACGTTATTGTTTTTTGGGGTATTAAATATTAATTGAAACATTTTAAAAATTATGGTGTGTTCAGAAGAGTTTAAAGAATTTCTTCCCGTTGAAAATTTAACTTAAAGTTAGTTTTTTAACAAGTTAGACAATTGTCAATAAACAAAATTCTTTTAAAC
Organism: Listronotus oregonensis; assembly: GCA_019359885.1. Lineage (NCBI taxonomy): Eukaryota > Metazoa > Arthropoda > Insecta > Coleoptera > Curculionidae > Listronotus > Listronotus oregonensis. The sequence goes on along the minus strand of JAHBCN010008931.1, from coordinate 10,523 downwards.
TTTTGTCCTTATTGTACATTAAAAAAATGCTTAAATAATTGTCGTATAATTTTTTTAAGGGTATTGAATATTAATTAAAAAAATTTAAAAATTATCTTGTATTCAGAACACTTCAAAGAATTTATTCCCGTTGAAAATTTAACTTAAAGTTAGTTTTTCAACAAGTTAGACAATTGTCAATTAAAAAAATTGTTTCGAACTTTCGTCCTCATTATACATTAAACAAATGCTTAAATAATAGTCGAATAATTTTTTTTAGGGTATTGAGTATTAATTGAAAAAAATTTAAAAATTATGGTGTATTTAAGAATACTTCAAGGAATTTATTCCCGTTCAAAATTTAACTTAAAGTTAGTTTTTCAACAAGTTAGACAATTGTCAATTAACAAAATTGTTTCGAACTTTCGTCCTCACTATACATTAAAGAAATGCTTAAATAATTGTCGTATAATGTTTTTCAGGATATTGAGTATTAACTGACAAATTTTTAAAAATTATGGTGTATTCAAGAACACTTCAAAATAATTTCCGTTAAAAATTTTACTTAAAGTTAGTTTTTCAACAAGTTAGATAATTGTCAATTAACAAAATTGTTTTGAACTTTCGTCCTCATTGTATATTAAAAAAATGCTTAAATAATTGTCGTATAATTTTTTTAGGGTATTTAATATTAATTAAAAAATTTAAAAAAATTATATTGTATTTAGAACACTTCAAAGAATTTACTCCCGTTGAAAAGATAACTTAAAGGAAGTTTTTCAAAAAGTTAGACAATTTTCAACCAACAAAATTGTTTTGAAAAATAAAAAATTAAAGTAATATTGTCAAAGTTATAAAATTATTATAAACAAAGCATTAAAATTTTTTAAACAGTTATTTAAATATATTTTTTTAATGTACAATGAAGACGAAAGTTCGAAACAATTTTGTCAATTAACATTTGTCTAACTTGACATGAAATAAATTCTTCTGAATATGCTATAATTAAAAAAAAAAATTCAGTTAAAATTTAATAACCTAAAAAATATTTAGTGTAACGTATTCGGTTTGGACGCAGAGCGCAAAAAGGTCGCGCGGTGGCCCATTTTCAGCGTTAAATTAAAATTATATATAATGGAGATAGAACTCCGGGAGTTGGGACATTTTTATTGGAAATTTCCTCCTCTTCATGGATCTTTTTTACAATTTCCGCTATCTCTTATGGTTTTGGAGTTATCATCAAAAATCAAAATGACTTTTTATATTTTTTGTTAATAACAATTGCAATTTTTGTTGGCAGAAAAAATCTTCAAAATGCCTTTCTCAAATGTTGCATTCCGCGTCGAATGAGCTATCGCTCATATTTTTCGAAGTCTTCTAACTATTTTTCACAGAAAGCTCATTTCTCGACTAGACTACAACCTTTACATCATACATTTTTAAACAAAATCTCAGAATCTTTTGTATTTTTATAACGAAATTGAATTATTTAAAATTAATATTTAGGTTTAAGTAGATTTTTTTAGGTTATGTTTTTGTTAAAAACGGTGGTAAAATGACTATCGAAACGTTGATAGGTTTTGTAATTTTTTAAGTTATTTAGTTTTTAAGCTTGTTTTAGGCGATAAGTTCGTAAGGGTCAATCGATTCTGTGTACGCACAGAATCTATACCTACTCTGAAACCAAGACCGAAGCGGTCCTATCCGGCGATTACCCAAAGAATATTTTTTAATACATGAATCCGTACCAGCAATATGGAACATATCTAAGTACAATTCAGGTAAAAAACTTGAAACTAAACTTTAAAAAATAATTTGAAATTTATAATAAACATAACCTATTACAAACTGTATTTTGTTTATTTAAATTTTTTTAAACATATTATTTCCGAAAAGTACATTTAATATAAACCTTTTAAATTATAGTGTCTCAATAGAGTGACAAAGCTTTATATTTTCATTACTGATTGGAGGAAGACTTCTACCAGGTAAATGTATCCATTTAACTTTTAATAGTATATTATTCATAAAGCATGTAATGATGGCTATTATTTAAGCGGATTCATCTGAGTGAATAACAGCCATAATATGGAAGTAAAATACTATACTTTATCCGTAACCATCAAATAATTATAACTAAAATTAGTATACACCTTTACATTTAAATTAATAATATTGAAAGTAACATTGATTTTGCAGTTAAAGATTAAAATTAACATGGGAGACATGGTTCTGCTAATTGTTTCATAGCCAGCTGTGTTTTTTCTAGAACGTATTAAATACTCATCAGATAATTGACTTTTTGTCTAATTTAGGAAAGAAGTAAAACCAGTAAATATTGAAATCATTATTTACTAGTGAATAATGGATATTATTATTATTATTTGGTAAACTCATGTATAGCTGCCAAATAATAAATTACTTAGTCATGGATAAAAATATTTTACACTTAGAAGAGTAAAACAAAACTTTAAACTTGTCAATAACAAAGCCACAATGTATGTGTGATCTAAAATTTGGATAATTTGGAGTTTTTTCGAAAATAATTTCTCGCTCTAAAGTTTTAATCGCATTTAAACTGAATGATTAAAATTTTTGAAAAAGTGCTTGCTACATGCGTAAGTTTATTATTGTTGGCTCGGATTCATTTACCAAAAAATATACAGGCCTGCAAAAAAAATAAGTGGTGTGTGCTGGGTGTCGGACTAGGATTTTCTGGAGTATTTTTTTTACGCTGAACACGAATCTAAAGTCAAAATTGGGGGTCAAACAGCAAATAATTGAGAAAAGGCGTAATTTCAGATATTAACGATTTTTTTTAATTTTTTAAAACTTCAATATTTTAAAAACTATAGAAGATGCACACACAAACTTTATATGTCATAAACAACGTATTTTTTAAAGACCTTTAATTTAAATTAAATAACATTTTTGTCTAAATGCAATATCTTTCGGATTATTATCAAAAAACCGATTTTTTTTATTTTTTAATTTTTTGTGCAAATTTTAAGTAATTTGGGATTGAAATAAAGAACCTAAAAATCACATTAATAATTTTTTTTTCCTATTTTGGACTGGAATTTTTTGTCAAAATTACATTTTCGTTTATATTTCCTTTATTATTTAACTTATCAAAAATGTTTATTTTACTTTTTTATAGACAGTTTGAAAAGCTTTTTTTTGTTTTACGAATTTTTTGTATCTCTTATAGTTTATATAGTCGTAGTCCAAACATTTCGTGGTAGCAGGTAAATGTACCGTGTGGGTTTTTTGGGGTTTTCTCGATTTTTTGCTGTTTGACCTCCAATTTTGACTTTAGATTTGTGTTCACAGTGCAACACCCAACACACACCACTTTTTTTTGTGGACCTGTGATATTTATTGGGTTTCGTGTCAGATGACACCACCATTGTCCTGGTTCCAGGGTATAGACCTGTGCACTCACAAATTTGATTAAACCTTTCGAGCTTGCAGATCAAAGTGGAAATTACTTTCAAAAATTAAAAAAAAACTATCAATGTTTTAGTGACAAATCGATCACCATTTTCAAGATATGAAAAAATAAAAATTTTAATTATTTAAATTTTTATTTAAAAATTGTGTAAGTTTAAAGATTTAAAAATATTTATGACATTTCACAAATAAAGGATTCATTGGTTGTAACAGCTAAACTTATTATTTAAAAAAATAGGAACTGTGCCTAAAAAATTGATCCAAGTTTTTTAACAGGGGTCAAAGATACGCAGTTATCATTATTTAATAATATAAAATCACTTTCTTTTATATTACATTTTTTTGAAGGAATTTTCTTTGCATTTATTATCATTCAGGGGTGGATTTAGACAAAGGCTGAGTAGGCTGAAGCCTAGTGCGGCAAATATTATGGGCGGCAAATTTACAATTTATTTTTTAAAAAATGTAATCGAAAATTTAAATGATATAATTAATAATTGTACAGAGAAAAAAATCGAAGAAAAATGTTAGTATAGGGTTTTGCCCATAATAGTCCAGTAAATGAAGGGACAAAGCTGTAAATAAGTCTGTACAGTTTTCCCTTGTGGCGCTAGTCTTAGGTCTTCGGGAAAGCTTTTGAGCGAAAAAAAGTTTAACAACATTTACAGGTGGGAAAGGGCTAAAAATGGGCCCTCAAGGCCCGAAAAATGGGTTTCCCGCTTATATCTGCCAAAATATGGGAATTGGAGAAATTTTGTTTAGAAAAAAAAAAAAGATCGCCTTGTAATCTACAAAAATGGTCCTTATATTTTTTTTCAAAAAATCGATAATTTTCGAGATAACGGGACCCAAAAGTCCCCTCATTTCAGGTGACGCTCTACCGCTAGAATGCCGCTATCTTCATGGATTCACTTATAAGCGGGCGGACGAATTGTTCCATTATCCGGGCAATAATGTACATTTTTTAATCATTTAAAGTTAATCGGAATCGGAAAACCCGTACCTATCATTGCATATGAGTTTGGGTCCATTCTGATTTTTCTAGAATTTAAAAAAAAAGCGGTCAAAGTTTTTTTTCACAATATTTTGGGAGTATTTCATTAATTTATTGATATTTTTTGAAAAAATGGTTTGTTATTAACATTTTTTTTATAATGGGACCTTAGCAAGTGTTCAATGATCCCAGAAAATTTCCTTCACCATCTTTTTTGCGTTTTGATAAAAAATTGTTTTGCCCATCTTCATTTTTACCATATCAATACATATATCCAGTTGGAATGTTATGGATTTTTCGACGGCCGTTTTTGCAAAAAATATTGGTGTTGCGAAAAAAATGGTAAAAACCATTTTTGTAGATTTTGAGGTGATCTTTATTTTTTGTTTGAACAAAAATTCTCTAATTCCCATATTTTGGCAGATATTTGTGGGAAACTCATTTTGGGACTTTGGGGGACCATTTTCAGCGGGTTCCCACGTCGGAATCGTGATAAACTTTTTTCGCTCGAAAGCATTCGCAAGGACCTAAGAATTGCGCCACAAATGAAAACTGTATAGATTTATTTACAGCTGAGTGTACTTTCAGGTTGTCAGTTATTGGACTAAATATTAAATAATTAAAATATACATATTTAAAAAAAAAAGACCTATTTGTTTTACCATGTTAATTTAATAAATGATATTATCATTCATTAAAAAAGCATACATTCTTCCAGTATTGTAGCAAAAATAGGAATTTTACATGCTTGATAATTCATTTAATCTTATTTATTGTCTAAGTTATACGCCCTGTATTAATATAATCTTGGTATCGCCCCTCCGGAAGCCAGTTTCTATTCAGAATTGTATATTTTATAAGAATAAGTTGCATAGACATTACGTTTATTTGCTAGACAAAATTAAACAAACTTAGCATCTAAATAAAATATATGCAGGTCATTAAACTTCAAATTTGCTTGTAAGTACTTACGAGTATATACTATACGCACGTGGGGTACACTTTTGTTTGCCTACTTTTGCATTAACCGATCGACAAAGAACAATTTATTTAATTTTATTTTTATCACTAAAATGCGATATATAGTGGAGATTCAATTCTTTATCATATTATCACCTATATTTTAATTATAACGTTTTTCCCTTTAACATCCTTAGTTGTTCTTTATTCATATTAGATAGTACAGTAAATTTCGTGTAAAAAGGTAATACCTAGTAAATCGATTTTTATCAAATTTGGGATCCCTATGTAATCTGAATCGGGTCTGTCAAATTGCGGTTCAAATCATCAGGTAAGTAAGAATAATAGTAAAATTGCGCCCCAAAAATAAGGGTTCGCCGAATAAAATTTCTTGTTATTAAATGAGTACCTAGTTTGACCCAAACAAGATAAAATTATTGGGCTACCATATTGAAAATTATTGAAATTTTGTTATTAACTTCTACCAAGGGATAATTTAGATAAATTCAAAAGCCTTTAGTTCTAGTCGGTCATGGTTAGCTCTGGTTAGTTAACGTGTCTTTTTATTTGCCCCAATTATATTTTAGACGTGATAAATCACCAAAGTAGGAACAGTAAACTTTTATTTTAGGTGGCAATTCTGCCATGGCTTGATAAAATGAAATTTATTACAAAAATTTTTGGGTCGCAATTTTGCCATACATTACCTGGGAAAAAGTTTATATCTGCCTATTTGAGCCGCAATTCGGATATGCCCATTTGAATCTGCTAGGTTTTGCCTAAGTGCTGGTAGTTAACTGCATGATTATTTCAATAAACACAATATGTATGTAGTTGAAATAATCATGAAATTGGATTAGCGGCATAAAGGTAAGGCGATGTTTTCGAGCTAAAACTTTTCTTGGGGTAAAAATTGCGAACTTGGAGTGTTGCTTTCGAAAATTCATATTCTAACCTATTTTTTATTATTTTCGCAATATTCTCTTGTATTTAAATTAATTTAAATTCTTGAGGAAAAAATATGAAGTATGTGACTATTAAGCATCCGAGTCGTGTGAAATTTATAATTAAGAAAATTCCAAAATAAGGTTAATGAAAACTTGAGGGGCAACCTAATCAATTTTGGTGTTTTTTTATTACTTTATGGATTTCAGTGCCCCACATGACGAAAAATTTGCTCTCTTTGCGTAACTCTCATGTCGAGCAAATTTTAGAACATAGCAAGTTGAAATATTTGGTGGTTTTTTTTTTAGTTTTCATAGTACAGGCACAAAAGGAGATTATTTTTTACCGAGGATCTTTTTTTAGTATAGGGCATAAAGGCATAAAGACGTAAATTATCCTTTAGGAACAGGTTTGGTCCGATACAATTTTTAACTTCGGTAGCCAACGCAGTATTATTGGAAAAACTTTTTTTAAACTTTATAAGTTTTAAATCAACAACCCAATGAAATGAGGGAAAGACAGGTTGATAAAGTTTTATATATGCATAACATAGATAGGGGGATATTGGGATTTCTAATTTCGCACGTCCTCGCCTTTTGATTGAGACAGAATGATTAAAAAAAATAAAATAATAAAAATTTTAACCGGTATATATGGATTTGGTCTCATTTGTCTACTTTTCTTTCCTCTAAGTTTGACTGATATATATTAAAATGTCTTCGCTGGGTACACGCCAAAAGAAACTTATAAAATATATGTCAATATTTTATTCGTTACATTGTAAAAAAAATCGATGCAATGTTTCGATGCACCTGAAAATCTTTGACTTTTATGGGTGAAATTATAATTTCAAAAATTATATTATATTAAATCTTACTTCTAAAATTTAGCACCATGTGATTTCTGGCTTCTCCTAGAAATAATAAAAACCATTTTGGAAGACCATTGTTTCGATACCATGTATTAGTCTAAGAAAGTCACAACGAAGCAACTAACGAAGATTTCCAGAAATGCTTTAGTCATAGAACCACCTTTAAAATAAGTATATCGCTAGCCAAGGCGACATTTTTGAAGAAGATTAAGCAGATCTGTGATTAACTTATTATTTTCTTTTGTAATAAAATTATTTACACCTATTTGTTGCTCATAGACAAAATCATTTTAATTTAAAATAAAGCAGCTGAACGAATTTGACAAAAAGATGCTCCACACTTTTTATATTAAAAAAGTTTTACAGAAAAAAAAAGCAGGATCAATTTTTAACGTAATGTAAGAATTAAACTAAGTTTAACTCAAAAATGTTGTCTTTTTTACCCTTACTTTTTTGGTACTTAAATGACTTTAAAAGAGCACTTTTTTGGTCGTATAAATTGAGTATCTGATTTATAAAATAATATCCCTTACTAGTCGCCAATTTTAGAAAATATCCTGTGGCATATTACCTAAAAGACGCGGTTTTTCTATGTAAATATTTTTATATTTTATTTTATATAATATACAGGGTTTTTAATAAAAGTTGCGGCAATATTTAAGGGTGATTTTGAAGGTCCGGAAATGTTTAAAAGATACAGGGTGTAATTTTTTATCTATATAACGGTTTTTAAAAAATAATTCAAATATATTTCGACTGTTTTTTTAAATTTGATATCGTTGTTAGTACTAATAAGGAGCCTTAACTAGATTAAAATGATTAAATCCATCGGTGTCAGGAGCGAAGGCACCTTAACCAAAATTGGCAAAAAATGTACGCCACTGACTTGTAATTGAATTTTTATATTTTTTGGCAATAAGTAACTAAAAATACAATTTCTTAGTTCCCTTAAATGTTCTTCGTATCTTGCTTTGTTTATGAGAGTAAAAATAAAAACTATTTTATTGCATGTCCATTTATCACACAAATACATTTTTAAACATTTCAGGAATTGATATTACAATTTTAATCTAGTTAAGGCCCCTATAAAAACGCTGCCAAATAACATAAAATCAGTCAAAGATATTTGAATTAATTTTTAAAAAACCCTGTTTTTCCCAAAAAAATTTTCACCCTATATTATGGAAACAATACATTTCAAAATTACAAGAGCCTATTTTCATTAAATGAGAAATCACTCCCTTAAATATTGTTGTGTCTTTTTTAAACACCCTGTACAGGCTCAAAAAGTAATAAATACAATTTTGGCAAATAGCAATTAGTTTAAACATAAATCAGTTGCAGTTGAAAAGTAATTCGGTCTCACAAAGATGTTGTTATTTGGTATTTTGTATTTCTGCTATAATTTCTTTATAATTAAATTTAAACTTTTCGGTGGTTGTTCTCATGTAATAACTCATGTGTCTAAATAGTAGTTTATTTAAAAAAAAGAGTGATCCTAAGGATTACTTTTAAAAAACAGCAAACATCTTTAAATTACTTTTTTTTTATTTGTATTTGCTTGTATTTTTAAATATTTAAAACCAATAACTTTTTGGTAAAGAAAACATTTTTAAATGAAAACCTTAAATAAAATTTTATTCGTGGCAAAAGTATTAAAAATCGTTAAAATAATAACAACCTTATCTAAATTAAAGCAGCAGTTATAAAAAATTTAAAACAACGCATTGTGGACCGAAGTGATAAATTCAATTCGATTTTTTAACAATCGATTTTTATTTTATATGCGTCAGGTAAGGAAACAATACTGCATTCGCCGCCATCCTATTCACCGCGATGCTGATATTATTATTAACGAATAAAGATCTATCGCGTCGTCGACTCGTACACAAAATTACGTCAAAAATTTGTTATAAGCATGAAATCTTAGTCGGGTGTTTCACTTTCAAAAAGCACGTCAGCGTAAACGTACCAAAGATTGCGCATGATCCACCAAAAAGCAACTTTACGGCAGCAGGAATCGCGCTGAACATAAACACACTCAGTATTCAGAATACTTGGGCAAGCGCACGGTTGTGTGGTACCCAAGAAGCTCCGAATAATTTCATTCAACGACTTGCGATAGTCATCCTGCTGCAGCCACCGGTTTACTGCGGTCGGGACTTTTGTTACGTTCCGGGTTAAAACCTCGGTGAGTTCGGGACTTAAGTTTTTTTCTAATTTATGTGTGGACAAAAATTAAAATGTTTTAATAACTTCGATGAATATCGTTGATTCGTTTGGAAAGTGCTTGTTAAACGGACGAAATTTTCGGCAAAGTGAAAGTGGACCTAAGTGAAAGTTGGGCCATTGTTGAATTTTAAACATGGATTCGCCTCAAATGTATGATAATCAACAACATAACCAAAACAATAACGTTATTAGCAACGAAGCCAAGAAGTCTGTTATTATGAATAATAACAACAATAACAATCTTACCACCCTTAATAATAATACTGGACAGTCCAAACAAACAGCAGCTTTACTTAAGCAGCATCAGTTAACTCAGTACCAGCAGCATGGGGATATAAATGACCTTAACACCCCCGAAATTTCACTGGATTTGCAAAATTTAATAGACGATTCTCAGTTTAGTGATGGTTTGTTTACAGACATTCTGCAAAGTCAGCAAGGTAAACACTTGCAAACTTTGCACTCAAGACAAGTTATGGGTGTGCCAAAAAAAATTATCCTAGGACTACCCTCGCTTATATGCCTCAACCAGTGCACAGCGGGGCTACTTACTCAGTGACTCAAAACTCTAACAGCGATTCAAACAGCTCTGTTGGTAGCGATGTTCCTAGTATAAAAGAAGAACCAGTCGATCAGCAGGAAGAATACCGAAGGCAAAATTCCTGCAGTTTAATACCTAACAGCTATATGCCTGGTGCCTACCCTGCGAATCCGGGGCTACATTTACCACCCTAACACCAAGTCCAGTAATACATCACCAAATAAATATGGCTGCCATGAAAAATAAAGCTTCCTTATTGAGCCAGCATGTTTCAAGAAAGAACATAAACCCTGTGATAAAAAAAGTGATGAATATCAAGAGAAGGAAAAGGAACAATATTGCAGTAAGAAAAAGTCGAGAAAAGGCGAAAGTTAGGACCAGAGAAACTGAAGAAAAAGTTAAAATTTTAATTAAAGAGAACGAAAGACTTCAGAAAAGGATAGAATTACTGACGGAAGAACTTAATGTCTTAAGAAGTTTATTTTCTAACGTAGGAGTCCTTCCCGAACATGTTCACAGGGGAAAACAACAAGCATCTAGCCTTCCAA